>DWHO01001506.1:0-15275 GCA_018247575.1 Eurytides lysithous rurik
TGTGAGGTCGTGGTATTAATCCGGTTCGAGCCGGCCCATTCAGCAGCGGGAACAGCTGCGTGGCTCTACCACCGTGATATTATTCTCTTATTCTGCTATCCTATTTTTAAAACACTGCCCTTAGAATTGATAGAAATATCTTGTGTTGTTTTGGCGTTTTACATACATAAATAGCACACAAATAAACGCCCAGATCTGAAACAATTATCGGTAGTTCAAACAAATATTAGCCCCGGGTGGGAGTCGAACCCTCTGCTGCAACGCCGAAGGTAATAGCTTAGCAGCACCGAACGACCCGTAATAGCACAAGGCATTTCTATCTTGTGTTATAAGGGCGTTTTATATGTTCGGTCAAATGTGTATGTAGAATTTTTTTCTGGGACTTCAGTAAAACCCTTAGACTTACTCCCGTTCCGGAATAGTTCCCTTCGCACCTAGCAACCGATTAGATCTATACAGTCAATGGGCAATACGGCGATCTATACACTATAAGGTTCACAATAATATATAATAAAAAAAATGTCTGCATTAATATAAATAGCTGACCACCGATTGGAACATTTGTAAGTTTGATTTCTATCCGGATATTTACACCGAATTGTCGGATTTATTTCTTAGACCAACGGATAGTTCTTTGGTTTCACGCCACACATTAATGTTCTCTTACATTATAGGGTTTAATATATCATAATGAAAATGCTAGAAGTATAAAATTAATGCAATTTGAGTGAATCTTATGATGTTCCGTTGGTGTATTGGTTAGTGCTCTTTACAACAAAACCGAAGGTGGTGGGTTCCGACTCAGAACAAAATAATTTATACTATGAGTATTTGTTCTGTGTCTGGGTGTTTATCATCTATATAAATATACATTTAAATATTTAAGTATGTCTACCAGTTGTCTGATTACCGTCTCTGAGTACAGTCTCTGCCCAGTTTGAAATCACATGGCCGTGTGTTATGAAATAAATAAAAAAGCTGTTCATGGCCACACAAACTTTAAAGTTGTTTTGTCAGTGATTCAACATTGCATTGCGAGATATATTACTAGGCATGGAATATCTCTGGGAAACGAGTGCGGCAGAGATCCAAGCAATTTTAAAAAGATGCAGTTCAAAACACTGCGTCGCTCTATTTTGTTATGAGTATGTGTGTCGTTAACCAAGAGGCCTCGCTAACCTTATCAATAAATTATTTAAAAACACACAAAAAAAAAACGTAATTTTTAGTTCAATCAAATTGGACTAAAAAATATGTAATAAGAATTTATAGACCGACACATGATTGTAAAAATTTAATTTTTCTGATATTTTTCATAGTCATCTCTAGTGTCGTCTATGGATAAGCGGTTTTACAAAAGAATTTCATTGAATTTGATTTCTATATTTATTTTCTACAGAAATAACTAAAAATAAGAATTATAAAAAAAATACTTAAGAAATAACATTTTTTTTATAAAAAAAAATCTTTAATATTCATAATCTTATTAATTTTTATGTATATGTGTATATCGAATTTTCTTCGAAGGAAGCAATTAATATATTCGACAAATTATTTACGCAACACAAAATAATCGTTTCGTGATCATCAAACAGTGATGATCGTTATGATAAATTAAAAAAAAAAAACACTGAACAAATCACTTTCCTCGTCGGATCTAATGCACTAATCATACGTGCGGTTTGTTTAATCGGTGTGCAAATAGAAGTCGCTTGGACCATGTAATTCCATTGTGAATGTGACATTGTGTACGCTTTCCCCTTTCGACCAGCGTGTTTGGCCTACCCCTGCCTGTGAGTTTCAACGTTTCGCGGGCGCGCCGGGGGTCTTCCTTGGCGGCGGAGACGATTCACACACGAAAATGCAACGCTCTGCAAGCCAATGCAACCTGCTCAAGTCGCAAGTTCAAGAGCAGGCACGCGGCTCGCCGGACGCCAGAACAGTCCCGACCCTCGCACGGTGCGCATGTCCATTGAGCGCTTACACATCGCGAAGCGTCTCGCAGTTTCGAATTTAGAACTCGAAGTGTTTTTTTTTTATAAACTATAAGGTCCCCGCCGTCAGGTCGTCGGCCAGCCAACGATGCAGAACCTCATACGGTGAGTGGTTTGACTTATTTCGTAACTTACCCGCGCAAAGTGGACATAGCTTAGAAAATTATTAAAAAAATTATCCACTGGCTGCTGATATATTTTTTTTTTCATTTTCATGATCAGTGGTTCTTAACAATTAAAAAAAAATGTTATATTGCATTTTTTTGGGACGGATAACGCACATGTCAAATAATATTTTATAATGTTACATTTAATACAACAACATCATTTAATTTACTTTATTCAACAATATAAACTTGATTTTTTTTTAAATACAACAAACTTTACAAAACACTTAATAACGAATGTAATATGATTTCACACGATTCGTACTCGTAATTCCCAGAGTAAAAGAAAAGTTGCTACGTAATAATTGAACTTATTTTGATCTTAAAGGAATATTATGAATGCTAGAACAATAAAAATTAGAAAATGATATACAAAACAAAATACAAAATTGCACACTATGGAAGATCAGTTATTTAAACATCGTAATTTAAAAAAAATCTATTTAGCGAGAGGCGAGAAAATGCGTCTGTTCTCAACACAAAACAATTCAGAGTACCGCATACAGTTTTAGAAAGATAAAACATGACGTACATTTTTGACTCTAAGACGGCATTAGTACAAATTACTTTTATTTGATTAGACCTCTCGCCGCGTTGACCCTAATCTGTGCGCTTGGCTGACGGCTCGACATTCGTAGACAAACATACCGGCTAAGTCCCATACGAGTTTGCGCCCTTAATTGCGTACCATTAGCATTAAGGCGGTGCACGAAAACTCACGTCAAAACTTCTTACGGAATATTGACTACAGCGTACTACGTTTAATTAATCATCACGGAGAATGTCGACAGCTTCATTGAATGTATTTTGTTCGACAGTTTGAGGAAACGGTATTAAAATAATGTAAAGATTTCTTAAAATTGTCCAGATTAGAGATTGTGTAATAAAAGCGAAAATATTTTACAGAACTTATTACGCAGGTAATAGAAGAATAAAAGTTTTTAAGCTAATTTGAGCTCATTCTATAGATGGGACTAAATTAAAAAGTTAATAAGTCGTAAGCAGTAAGTATTAGACTAAAATTACATTTGTAAAGAAATATCACAATAATAGTTTCTGAATTGCGATAATAATAAAATGGCAAAAGAACTAGTAAAATAACAAATTTTATGCCTCCTATAAGAATTTGTTACGTTCGTTTTGCCACACGTTTTTGATGCCAGGTTTTCTATATTTCATTCTATAGTTCTTGCAGAATGTATCATTTCTCCTTACCTCATATAAAATAGGTAAATGTCCTTATATGAGTATTTTTTCAACGCTATGTGTGTTGACACCAAAGTATTGAACCAAATTGGCAATAAAACAGGGCATAATAATATTATACATCGTGCAGAGCTAAATAATATTAAAAGACACAAAATTAAAATTTCCAAGCCGCACATATGATTTCATTTTTCACACTCCCTCGACGATGACGCAGCTGTATGATTATGCGTCGGTATTAAAAGGCTGTTAATCTTATAGTTTGTTAGTTCGAATTTCGAAATATTTTGTACGCCGTCATTTGCAATCCTCGATTTAAGGTAATTCTACTAAAATAAATAAATGTAGAATGATAGAATGGCGGGCAAATAACGTACCGTGGAAGGGGATATATAGCATTTTCTTTATTAATTATAATTTAACAAAGCGAATATTTTATACAGCCAGTTTGTAAAATTATATCAAAATTATTACTTTACGACGCTAAAATTGAATACTAAACAACTGGTCAGTGTATTAAAACTATAACCATAGTCTAAATTAAAACCGTCTGACATTAAAAGCTTGAGACGTTTACGGTAGTGCTAATGCAATTCTAAGTTCAAAGTTGCGCTTAAGCTTAAGGCAATGTTTTACGATATTATATACATACTTTCCAAACTTTAAAAGTTACATGTATGAAGGAAGTCGATAATAATTCTATTAATATTTTTTTAATAATTGTCAATTTTTAACCTTGATTAAGAGATTGGATTTAATTTTTTTTTAATTAGACTTGCCTAAATATGTGTGTATGACGGTTAACTTATATTGCATAACACAACATGTCATATTTTAGCAAGTTCTAGATCATCCGATCTCAGAATTCCTGAGCAATTAAAGCTGCAGCAAAGACCAATAGCCTTGAACTTGTGCAAGAAGAAAACACTGTACTGTGTTTTTATGGGCAAGCACATCTTAAAATTAGGTGCACTAACTACTCGACTAACTGGTCTTAACATTTAAACAACCTATTGGGCTCACGGAGGATGAAATTTATCCGTTATAGTCTATATTAAAAAGATGTGCGGAAATGTAATATGAACTGTACTGATATATTTTTTTAAATGTTTATATTTTTGTTTTAAAAAGCGTATAATCAAAATTTATTACCGTTATGAGTAAAAAAAAATCTTTATTGATTAAGAAAATTAAATACGTGTTATTTATTGCATAGTATACAGCCAGATAAATGGCATTTTGTTAGGATATCTCGTGTTTTTTTCATAGAAAACTATGCATTTTATTATGCAGAAGATTCATTATATAAAAACTATAAACTTTCTATAATACTATAGAGTTTATATATATGTATATACGTCATATTTATGTCCACCCCTTCCACGGCTTCAGTTACAGATGTTATCACCCTGCGAACCCTTTTTACGCGATTGAATTTGTACTAAAGCTTTGTTCTTAGGACAGGCGCGTGTGTTCTAATGGTTTTATAAATTTTAAATGACCCTGTTCGGAATGAAATTAACATGCTTATATTTTTTGTGGAAATTCGCAAGCAACAAGCGTAGCGAGAGATTATTTCCTTCAACTCGCTATTATCCTTATAACTTAAATATCTTCTTGTGTGAAATGTGAGAAAATAAGAAATTAAAATTTTTATTGAACGACTCAACAGACTTGGCAGTTTCCTAATTACTGAACTAATTGAGATAAAATTTACTTCAAATTTAAAGTTAAAGAAGCACCTATTCATCCATATAAACTTTTTCGTCATATGTTAAGCAATTTTCAATTTAAGCAACAAACACAGACAATTTTGATCCCTATAATTTTGTTATATTGTAGGAGAACGGTAATTTTTATAACCGTCTAACAAAATTAATGAAGCTTTTGAAACATCGTTCTTTTTAAGTTAATATTAGTAAGATCTGCAAAAGCAAGTCACTGTTAACGATAAATGAAATTTTGTGATATAACGAATTTTATTTTATTTTTTAATCTCATACAATACCGAATGAGAGAAAAAAAAGTCAAGTCAAGTGAGCTTGACTTTTTTTATTTTATCTGTACTTATCAACACAAAAAAACTACATTGATTTCAAAATAAACAGCCGCCGCTATACTGATATACCTTTTAGCAGTTTTTTGGCATGTCAAAAATTAAAGAAATATATTAATAAATTTTTGTGCCAAAGATGATACTCTCCCAAGCGACTGTTACTTCGGCTTTAGATTTCACAGAAAGCTTTGAGAGAGCTTTGGGCGTTATCGGAATTATCGGAATAGATAATTTTTTTTTTCTTAAAAAGTGTACCAGGTTTATTACGTTTTTATTAAATAATAACGAACATCCACAGAAAATTAAAAACATAAATAAATCTAAAAAAATATATATTTACACTATCAATGCTATTGCCTGCACAAGTTTAAAATAAAAAACAATTCCTGGATCGTCGTTCAACCATCAATGTTCGGCGTCCTTTCATATATCGTCCAATATTCCGAAATCGTTGACATTCATCCGGGGCGTGTTGTAATAAGCGGTCTATTCCCAGAGCGAGGTTTTGCGTGCGAGTGGATTCCGCGAATTGAGTCGCGTGTCCTGGCAGAAACTTGTCCACGCTAGACATGTTATTTACCACAGGCAATTGTTTTAAAGATACTTTTGGTTAATATATACATGAATAAAGTAGCTGGTTTCGTGTGACGGACATACAGTGTACAAAGCATCTACCATTACTTCAAAGGATGAGAGGGACTAGGTGAGAGGAAAATAAATAAATACTTCTATATTATTTAGGTTTCTTGTCAAATAACCTAAAATAGCAGACATTGATATACATATATGTATACATGAAATAATGACTTTTTCTTCGGTCGAAATTGAAAATGGTGTCATCTTGGAGTTTAACTATAAGCATCTTCGTAATAAAATGTAATTTTACCTTTATATATGTGAAGCACAGCTTCAAAATGACAAAATCTGAAACCTTCCGTTTAGTCTTTTCAAAAACTACACCGGGTTTAACTGTACTCTACTTAGAGTTTTTAAAGTTTTCTTCTGAGTTTTGTTTAACTTAAGCCTAGTCTTATCGAATAAGTTCTTAACATTTATACAGATTGGAATCAACTTGGGTTAAGTACTTAAATATGAGGCAACGGAAATTCTCAAAACTTTTTATTATTTTATGTGTAAGTTGACGCCCCCTTTACTGATGAATCCGGACTGATATTTACTGTTCTGATCTAGATCGAATTCGAAAAGCGTTTCTTTATAAAAACACAATATCTTTTTTTTTATCAATGTCCTTTGAATAATTAATAAAATAAGTTGTGAGGTTAGCATGTAATACGTATTATATACACATTAAATACAGCCTCTTCTGAAAGCTTCATCTTAATTTTTTCTAACTTTCTTTTTACTACTGTCCGATTATTGATCTTCTAATGATGCCCTTTTGCTAAGTAACAATTATTACGATGGTGAATAATAAAAACCTGATAATAATTACTCTTAATGGCTGTACATAGTCGTACGAGATGGTACCAGGTCGTGCTCAGTGTGAGAGCTAGAAAGAAATTAACAAAAAAAATAATAAGTTATTAAGTTTTCACAGAATCACACAGAGTAAGCTAACTCAAAGCTATTGCATTTGGAAAATGACGATCCGTCGAGGCTTTTCTATGATTGCACGTCAGTCTGTGGCTGAATTATCGCTGTAGGTTTACCGTAAAACCCATGGAAAACCATAGAAGCGAGCACAATGAGGCATTTAGCTCGCGACGACGAATGGGCGACGTGTGTGCGACCGTTAGATGGGCTTCTCGTGCTTCTGAGTTTGCCTTGCCCATTTAGAAACGTCACGCAAGTAAGCAAACGGACCGGAACGCTAAACTATTAGGATTTACAATGACATCTTTTGCAGTTATAGTCGTGGTTCAAAAAATACTGTTCTAAATAAATAATTTCAATTTTTCTAGTTAAAATGTAATCAACCTCTATAAATCTTGATCTATTGTACATTTCTCAATGGTTTATTAAAAAGTAAAATAGTTTTCGCGGTTAAGTAAAAACATGTAAGTTAGTGAATCGTTCACTGCTTCGGCTGCAAATGTTTCAAACAGAAATCCTTCAGGAGAAAGCTTGCTGTAGTACAACTGTCCGCTTAATCGAAATTGGTTGAGGAAGTCAACTTCTGTATTTTCTGTGTCCAATCTATACTTGGCTTAGCGGTTTATGTTTTCGCTTTCAATCTTTCCGATGTTGTGCGTCATCTCTCACTGAGGAAATACACGTTATGATCACGCAGTGTGTAGATCTGACGTCAGTACTACAACGTCACAGATCAGATAGAATTACTGTTGAAAGTTCTAGGTTCAGTGTGTAAGAAAGAAACTTTAACAACTATACAATACAAATCTTTATATACGGCGACTTTCGATATATCGACACGAAACAGCAAAATAGCGGGTTAACATTAGTATTTTTTTTTACCCTTCAAGGGTTTTTTTACGGGTTGTAAGACAAAATAAAGAAACGTGGTAAACATGTGATGTTTGTTGGGGAAGTCAGAACAAAAGTTCCTTGTAATGACATTTGTTTTAATAACGTTATAGTTATATTCAATAATTATCATTTTCTATATATGTACAATACTGTAGAAAACGGCCGATGTATCCATCTTATTCGATTGAAAAATACTGCCCGACTTTACTTATAATCCCAGTTGCGTGATGGAGATATGAAAGTACATTATCTGTGAATGGAGATACGATCGCTGATAACCGAATGATTTAATTATAAGACCACATTTTTACTCTGTCTATTGTTTCCTCCTTCCGTGGGCATAAAAAAATTATCTTTAAAGATCGACACCGATTCATAAGTTTTATAAAGTTATCTCAGCAATTTTAATTGGAGCATTCATTATGCATATATCCGGCCTTAGAGAAAACTAGCGATATGATAGATTAAGTCATCTTCAAAACAGCCTATATAGTGACTGCTCTTTAACATTTATCAAAAAAATATAAAAAAATACATCGGTTGTTCGAAACGAAACAATAACAGAAAGTTACAAGTGGAGAGTTTGTAATGGATACTTTGTAAGTTTTTACGTAGTTTCAGACAGTTGCGGCAAAAAACAATCGTAAAAACTTTTTTCGATTTTTAATGTGGGTAAGGAGTTTGTGGCACACGCTCGAGCGAAAGTCGATACAACTTTCCAGCATTCAGTTGTTCTTCTGAATAAATCAGAACAATGTTTTGGTTTTGTTTAGACTGAGTTTTTTTTTGCTCGATTTAATAAACTATATCAAAATATAAAGCTGTGTAACAATGTAACATAAAGTCCCTACTCGAAACGTGGAACCCCAAATTTGAGTAACGCCGATAAGTACAATGCCGACGTCTAGCCTCCTTCTTGAATAATTTAGCCGAAAGTTGTCGTCAGTTTAGCGTCTGTACAATTTTCGACGTTTCACACGGGGGGTAACAGTAATTTTACGGTCTGCAACTACTTTGTAACGTCTTCAGCAGCAATTTTAATCTGTGAAAGAATTATTCACATGTTAGGTTTTGTCCCCGAGACATCTGCATCTTTAATTTCCTAAACATTATTTTTTTTACTTCTTCGTATTCTAATGACTTCGTGCTTAAAATATTTTTGGAGATAAATAGCAATCTTTATCTTTACCAAATACAGAAATACCCTACATACATACTATATATAAATAGAAGATATGAAAGAATAAAAGAAGTACAAACTAACAGATTTGTTAGGATTTGATATATTAGTAAAGGTTATATAGGCGCACTCTGATGTAAAGACGATACATTAGCATATATACATAACTCATATTTTCGACTTCAGGCAAGGCTAAGATAAGAACTATATAATAAGAATATATAACTATATAATAGATATATTAAGACTATATTACTTTTCAGAATTATTTAGCGAGTGTACTGTTACTATTACGTAGAAAATAATACACTAACATAATAATGCAATTTTTTACTGGTAACACCGCAAAATGTGTTATTACTGCAGCAAAAAATTGACAACATTATTTCTCATAAGTTCTTGCCTTCATAAATTTCTTTCTAAATTAATATTTAGTGCAGCTTTATTGTTACCTCCGCCGTGGAACAAATTAAGGGCGATTGTAAAACTGAAATATTATGGCTGTGTTTGTTTATCTCATAATAATTATTACATTTTTATACACCATTATTCCATATGCTAAGTAAGTTTTGTCGTTTCTCTTCTCTTTCTGATTCACAACGTTTCGTAATTAAAGTAATGAATTCAAAAACCGGTTTCATCGAGAAATTAAGAAGTTTTCTTAAGACGGGTATCCAATTATGCGAAATTGACGCGTGGGATGCATTAAAATAAAAATATACGGGACATTTCCTTTTATCTTTTGTCAATATAACGGCACAAGATGAGATTGATTTTATTGATAATTGAAGCTTTAGTGATCTTACTTTACTTTTACGCGAAAGGATCGCGTATTACAAATATCGCGAAATACTATTAAAAATAATCTATTTTAAATAATTTTCTCTTTTTTTTTCTTCGAATCATTTTTTGCATTAAAAGTTAAATAGTGAAGTTAAAAAGGACTAACATGGCGATTCAATTTTGTTTAAGTATACATTTATTATTTATAAATGTAACCATAGATCAAATATATTAATATAAGTATGAACAAGTTGAAGAATTGGGCTACCTATAAAACTTATTTTCATGGTCAAAACTTCTACTTTTTAACTTTCTAAAACCTTAAATTATGAAAGTAACAAACTAGGCTGGAGTTTATTCATAAGTTTCCTGCCCGTAAATGGCATTCCTTATTGATCGAATAATTCATTTATGAATCACTATACGGAAAACTCACGCATTCCTGTGTCTAAAACGATGTCTTGGAGTCACCGCCATGATATGAATTAATGACTAGCATTTTTTACTCATTGGAGAAAATAGCTCACGTGAAATCTTTCGTGAAAGATTACAAAACGCTATTTTGATTTTTAAAAATTCGCTTACGCGTAAAAAAGAACAACGTGGCGGAATGTGTGATATTTTGCATCTGTGCTCGATTTCACTTGAAAATCAAATATGAAACTGCGTTTGCGTTAAAAAAAATGACTATTATGACGTCCGGAAACGTTGAGTGATTCACAGAATAACATGTGCATGTAGGTCGTTGACTGCGGAAGAGAAAAAAAATCAATACATTAGCTCATGTGGAATTATATTGTCTGTGAGCAGTGAAAATTCTTCGGCTGCGAGATGAGGTTCGATAAAATGCCAACGCTCGGGAGCGGATCATTAAATAGACAAATGGAAGGCGATTAGGGCTCGTTTTGGTTTAGGTTTGTAAAGGATGTAATATAAAAAGATTTCAGATAAATAAAAGTAATATTGCAGACATTTGATAAAAACAATTTTCAATTTTTAACGGATTACAATAGCATGACATGACTCTTAATTCGTCTGATTTTATTATAAATGGCGGTATCTTCGCTGTTGGTCGTCGTTGATAAGAAGGTTGGTTCAGTGGATATTTCAATTTATTACCGAGAAATTTTAAGACACCGGAGATGGAGAGCTAGCACCGCTGACCATATACTATAGCAACATCGAACGTTTTGCAAACGTTTTACCGGTCTTTATGGCGAGAATTTTTGGAAGGGATAGGCAGGAAAAAAGTTTTGGGGGCTGGAAAAGAAAGGAGAAGAGAGGGGATGGGGCATCGGCCACCACACTCACCGGATGGAACACGGAAGCACAGACTTCCACTTTACGCCGATTTTCTGTAAGGTCGTGGTACTTTATTGGTTTAAGCCATTATTCAGCATGTTGTTAGATTTATTTGCTGTCGGGGTTTTTTTGTTTTTTAAATAAATACTTAATTATAGCTCTTAGACGAAAATTAACAAGCTGTTCTGGACAATTACAATTTATAATTCAATGTTGTTTCTCTATTTTTCTCTTGATATTGGTTGGAATCCGAATGAAAAATACTTGTGTCCTAAGTGGGTTAATCCGGCCCTGCCTTTGCTACTGCTAATGGAAATAATTTTATTCGATTGACGTGCGACTGGCAACACTACGGTAGAGCTGTTAATTGCGCGCGTAAGTCATTCCGATGAGCGTGTTCACAAGCGGGTAAGGCCAGACTGATTTATATTAGCCCGTACAAGGAATATATGTATTACTACATGAAGAGAAGACTTTTTGCCCTTTTAACATAGAGTCATACTTCATATTGATGCTGGAAGCAAAAACATAGTAACCAACAAAATAAAAAATTTTCACCAACATACACGTTTGGTTTAATCTTGTTTCATCATCATTCATCATTCTTGTTTAATCAACTTGGTTTAATTTAGTGATTTCAACAATGTAATTAAGAAAATAATTCCATGTGCCATTTACTACGTTTTTTATATTATATTCATTTATAAATATCATGACAAAAAGAAACTATATTATTCGATGGATGAAGAGGCAAATTTTGACATTTATGTGATAAATAAAATCGAAATATAGTAAACTAATGAATGTAAACTTTAGGAACTTTTTAAGGCCGTTTTAATTTAATTCTGTAATATACGATAAGTTAAGAGCACACTGGAGCACTTGCTTTTCTCATTTATTTTGCAGTTAAAAGGTCAAAAAAGCTTTTAATAGTAGATTAGAATCAAATTGTTGTAATGAGTTTGCATACTATGTAACGTTTGTAGTAGTAGGACTGTTCTGGCGTAAGGCGCAAGATTTCGATATATCTCTCTTCTACAAATCATTTTGTTTGTTGTTAGAGAGTCGACAATGTCCTGAATATCTTCCGTCTCCGTAGGTTTGTGTTAGCAAAACTGTAAATTGCCCAAATGAAATCTCACTAATGTCTTAAATGTTCGTTCAAAACGCGTTTCTCACACCCATATCTTCATAACACTCATTCAACTTGAGGTAAACGTCGCCCGACCCAGATCGGTGCTAGAAGAGCAAATACAACGACCCGCCTAACGGTCGATTCGTTTTGTGGGAAAAGATGAATCATCTACAGTTGTGGGGGATAAAAACATCTGCATCGGTGTCGCGTTGAACTGGTTTGCTTGTTGGTCGTGTCATGAGGTCGGAGGAGATGACAGGTCGGTTAGTTCAATAAACGTTAAGTCGTTTGTAGCCCTGACCGCCAGAGCATATCGGCGACACGCTGTGATTTGCCTTGTAATTCAGCAGGCAACAAGTGACGGATAAAGTCGAGTTGTGCATTGTTGTAAATGTATTTTTATAAAAGAAATATTCAATGCAAAATTTCGGTAAAACAGAACTATTCACTAGGTTTATCATTGGAGGTGTAGTATAGAAAATTTGTACTTTATTCGCTTAGAAAAAGCTCTATCGAGTAGAAAAGGTTGCGGTTCGATTTGTCTTATAGGAGAAGCAATTACCGATTAAGTTTGTTACTGTATAAGTGTATAACAAACTTTTCCAGATTTTTCATTTCTTTGATGTATCTTGTGTAGACTGACGTCGAGGATTTCAGCCTACGCGGCTCTTTAAAGCTTCATCGGATCACCGAACGTATATTTCTACGAGTTTGATTTTCTGTGATAGGAACTCACTGTTGCAGACGCCTCTGGCACATGATGATGATAATATTGACCTGCAATAACAGTAAATCTTTTTATAAGTATCTATTCTTGGTTTTATGAAACATCAGGAAGTTATGGGTTACTCCTTAGGTTAATTATTATTTTAATATTTAATGTATACATGTTACATGTGTATATTAATGATGGAACGTAGTAGACTAGAAAATCCTAACCCAAAAAAAAATCAAGTTTCTTTGATATTATAATTGAATTTCCGCCTGCCGGTCAGTCTGCTCCATAAAAAAAACCACGAGTGTCTTTGAAATTAGCGGGTTTCACTCGCTACATCTTTTACAGGGTAGTCAATACTCAATATTCAAATATTTACGCCATCATAATATAACAGTACTAAATGCCAGAATTAAATAGTATTTTAACTATGTGTTAAAAACAAGGACCCTAGTACGATATAGCAAGAAGTGCGATCCATTCAAGCCTTTCATATTGACATTAAACTTGTTATCTTATGTGATTGTCGTTTGTCAATTAGTACCAGCTTGAGTTTGTACCACAACATTGCAAGTTGTTCTAGTGTCAGGCAGTAGTGGACGCAGTACTGTGTTTCGGTTTGAAGGGGATTGGATACAGTACAATCAGAATGAAATTTCTGCGGAAACCTTAATCTTCTGAGGAAGCCTTGCGATATATCGTTTACAACGAAATACGCATAATTAGGGAGAACTCAAAAACTACTCGTCAAATCTCGTTAAAATTTATATGGAACCACACGAAAACCATCAGCTTTCAAATATAATAAGAACCATCAAATTCAGTACACCCAGTAAAAAGTTATGAGGAAACACATAAAAAAATACAGTCGAATTGAGAACCTCCTCCTTTTTTGAAGTCGGTTAATTAAATAGAAAATGTTGATTTATACATTTTTTATAAAAATTTAAATATTTTTATGACAAACGAATTTACGATGGTAATGTAATAAGGTAACAACACATGCGTACACAGTTAATGCAAGGAAGTTTTCTCACAGAATATTTACACGGACACTTTAAATGGTTGTAGATACTATAGAAAATTATGAAATATTATCGAGTCCATTTCATTATGCCGATAGTAAAACGCATTAAAGTTAACCATATTTAGTATTCAAGCGATGGGCGTTGTAAGGTTGGCATAAAAATTAATTCGAAGAAAAAAAAAATTAATAAAGCTTTTTCGTTCAGAAAAGAACTGTATACTTATACAAAAGTTTTGCCGTCATTGTGATTTTGGATCAAACCTTATAAAAATCCACACTGACCTGGAATGTCTACCTAAACGTCGCGAATTTTTACGTGTGCTAGAGAACCAAAGCGGATGGTCTCAATTATTAACAATAGCGCTGTGAAAATCAAACGCATTGCGATAATCATATTATACAATGAAACTTACATTTATCGATGTAGTTCATTGTTGTTATGTTCCAGTCATTCCCCAGTTTTCAGAAAACATATAGAGAGAGCGACTTTCTTGGTGACACAAACAAGGCGGAATATTGGGAAGGAATCCGGGGTTAGAGCTCCGGTATCACCACAAAAGAATTTACTTATCTCTGGTTGACGAGTGAAATCACAGAGGGATAGTAATTTTTAAAACAATGAATGGTATGCTTCAGAAAATTACGTGAATACAATACCTTTATATCTATAGAAATGAAAGGATATATACATATGCTTGTATCATTCGATTGTGTGCAGTCTACAATAAGTATATTTTATGCATTGTTCTGTATTATAGCTGAGAACATAACAAAACGTCCGCCTATAGCTCCGCCACGCTGTTCACCAAAGATAATAGTTGGAGGCGTCTTTGATTGATTAACGCGACTGTTCTGCTGTCCGTACAACAATGAGAGGGAAATACAGCTCGTGTTACAGGCATCCATTCATTTGCAGTAAAGTTTTAACGGTTTTTGTGCACGGTGCCGCGTGAATTATTTTTTATAACAAAGAAGTCGTAATGAAAACTTGCTTAATTGTTATGGTTGCGTATTATTCGCAGTTCCCATGGCCATGGCGGAATTCGTGTTAATTTTGTAATATTTAAACAGAATATATTGATGATAAATAGTAACCGAGAGCCGCGGTTGCTCAGTGACCGGGCGCTGGCTTTTAATTCAATATAGTCTAGCAACCTAAGTTCAACAACAACCTAAGCAAAGCACCGGGTGTCGTCCCGCTTGGGAACTCCCCTTGGGTAGCGCTCGCCCAAGCGGCACCGCACCGCTGCCCACTACTTGCC
>DWHO01001507.1:0-15274 GCA_018247575.1 Eurytides lysithous rurik
CCGCAGCTGGAGCTAACGCCCGCTCCCGCGCCCGCACCTTCCCCTCCATTGTCTCTGGCGCCGCAACAAGAATGTCAATGCGTCATTTCAGCGATTATAAAAAACTCTACAATAAAGAATTAAAATATCATCGTCATCATCAATCGTTTCTTATACACTGTTGGATATAAGCTCTTTTATGGCACGCCACACTGAACTAAATAGTAAAAAAATAATAAAATATAACAAAATAAAAATTAAAATAAGATTTAACGTATTGACTTAAACAAAAAAAGGTATGTTCATAGTTAGTCCAGTAAACGATCTATGCATACGGGTAGAATAAAATTTCCTAAATGGAAATGCTCTACTGCAGAGTCCGTCTGGGGTGAGACTGCACACTGCATTGCCCGTAACTCTTCCGTCAAGCAGTAATGAGTAAACACTACTGAGTTCCGGTTTAAAGAATGTAATAAGCCAGCACAATTACCAGACCACGTATTACTGGTAAGCATGCTTATTACGATCTACCTCACTCATCACTGTGCCTCTTTAAAAAAAGTAATGCTTTATTACTGCTCACACTGAATTATTACCTTTTGTATTTACATACTCAAATTGATCCACAATAAACTCGCGAAATCCGTTATAAAAAGAAAAAATTTCATTTATCTGGTATAGAGGTAGTTTATGTCATACACGTTCACTTTTTCAACGATCGGAAGTGTAATGACACTTATGGCATGGATATTCAAAATTGGATTGGTTTACAATCACTCTTTGACGTCTATTGATTCTACTACCTGTTCGGAAAAAAAATCGGTCGTGAGAAAAACAGACGAAAGAAACTCAGCGGGACTTTAACTCTGACTGAGATAGAGATCTATCAACGCACAGCCCAAACCAATTGAAACAAGAAATTTGGAATAGTAGTAGAAGTAGACGTCATGACGTAGGCATCCGCTAAGAAAGGATTTTGATCAATTCTACCTCCAAGGGGGGTAAAAATAGTCCTCCTGTAAAATAGGGGATGAAAGTTTATATGAAACTTTGTCAATTTTAAACCGACCGGGCTGAGATTTTGCACGCATAAAGCTACTATGACGTAGGCATCCCCTAAGAAAGGATTTTGATAAATTTCACCCCCAGGGGATAAAATAGGGGATGAAAGTTTGTATAAATGTTCTTAGATGTTCGACTGATTGAACTGAAATTAAAGATTGGAGCTACTATGATGAAGACGTCCGCTTAAATAGGATTTTTATAAATTCAACCCCCATGGGGATAAAATAAGGGACGATGGAGGATGTAAATGTGTTAGTTTGAACCTATCAGTGCCTAATATTATTTGTGCTGAAATACCTAACCCTGATCCTGATCCTGAGCTTTACGAAATGGTTAAAAGTAATATGATACATGGCCCTTGTAGAAATTTACACCGAAATTCTCCATGAATGAAAGATAATTCGTGCAGCAAACGTTATCCTAAGGCTCTTATTAAGGAAACTCAAACCGGTGATGATGGTTATCCACAGTACAGGAGACGTTCTCTGGATGACGGTGGATTCTCTGTTAATATCAAGGGTGTTACAATAGATAATCGTTGGGTGGTTCCTTATAATCCAATGCTATTAAGAACATGTAACGCTCACGTGAACGTAGAGTGTTGCCATTCAGTGAAGTCAATCAAATACATTTGCTAATATCTTAATAAAGGGTCAGATCAGGCTACGTTTACTTTAGAGAACGGGAAGGATGAAGTTACAACCTACGCAAGTGGTCGATATATAAGTTCAGCTGAAGCAGTTTGGCGAATCCTTGAATTCCCAATACATGAGCGTTTTCCTCCTGTAGTGCACCTTGCTGTCCATTTAGAAAATTAACAGAGAATTTATTTTAATGAGCTTGTGAACTTGTGCGACAAGTTGAGTAGTCCAGTCCTCCTACAATTACGCTCTTCTCATTGTTCGATCTGTGTAACGTGGATGACTTTGCAAAAACATAGCTATATTCGGAAGTCCCTGCGTATTACGTTTGAAACGATGGTCAGGGGTCAAATAAGAAGACGTTTTAGGTAGGGTTTATACTGTTCATCTAAACAGACTACAGAATTACTACAGAATGCAGAACCTTCGAATGCTTCTACATGAGATCAAAGGTCCAATTTCATCTGAAGCGTTGAAAACTGTAGATGGTCACTTACATCCCAATTTCCAATCCGCGTACAAGGCTCTAGGTCTACGCAAAGATGATCGGCATTTGGATTCAGCTCTTGAAGAGGCAGCACTTTGTAAAACACCGAATATGATTCGAGAGCTTTTTGCTATCATTTTATTGTTCTGCCAGGTTTCCGACCCCTTATGTGTATGGAAAAAATACAAAGAATACCTTTCTGAAGACTTTAAAAAACAACTGGAAAGGCAAGGTGACGCGGATGTAGAGCACTCATCGGACTTGACATTTAACAAATGCCTGTCGATGTTATAGGATGCCGTATTATCATTAGACGGCCGTCCTCTTATAGAGTATAGATTACCTCAGCCAATAACATCAATACATTTTGAAAATAGAGAGTACGTGAAGGAGACCAGTTACGATACAGTGGCCTTAGAAGACGCAATAAGAAAAAAATGAAGCATCCTTGAATGAGGAGCAACAGTTAGTTTACAATAAAATTATCACAAGTGTAGATGCAAATGACGGTCGAATATTCTTCTTAGACGCTCCAGGTGGAACTGGTAAAACCTTCCTTATTAATTTAATTTTGGTGAAAGTAAGAAGTACTCACGGCATTGCCCTGGCTGTGGCGTCGTCCGGCATAGCTGCTACATTACTCGAAGGTGGTTGAACTGCTCATGCTACTTTTAAGTTACCACTCAATTTAATCACTGCCGAGACTCACATTTGCTACATCTCCAAACAAAGTAATTTTGCTGAAGTTTTGAAGAGTACAAAAATAATCATGTGGGACGAAATAACGATGGCTCATAAAGGTGGTATTGAAGCCTTAAACAGATCACTAAGGGATATAAGGGGTAATACAAAATTAATGGGTGGCGTAACAGTTTTGCTGGCCGGAGACTTTTGGCAGACCTTACCAGTGGTGCCAAAAGGAACCAGAGCTGACGAAGTAAAGTCGTGCATTAAGAAATCTAATTTGTGGCCCCAGATTAATATTCTTAAGGTCTCTAAAAATATGAGAGCACATTTGGGCGGGGATGAGTCTGCTGGTAGATTTTCAGATCTCCTTAAAATCTGCATAAAAATGGCGATTTTCCATCGTTGGATGGAATGATAACCATCCCGGAAGAATTGTGCACAGTTATTACTACGGTTCAAGAATTGCTGTCTAAAGTTTATCCAGACATTATTTATATACATGACAAGCCTATTCAATGGTTATGTGAGCGTTCCATACTTACTCCAAAGAACGATCAAGCAGCAGCTATCAACGATATCCTGCTCATGTAGTTTGAGGGCGAAGAAAAGGTCTATACTTCGATTGATACTGTGGTTAATACAGATGACGCTACTAATTACCCTGTAGAATTTTTAAATTCATTGAAACCGCCAGGTTTGCCTTATCATAAGCTTATTCTGCGTGAGGGCACTCCAAATATGTTGTTGCGAATTTTTAAACCACCAAAACTTTGTAACGGTACGAGACTGCAAGTGAAAGCGTTACATCACAATATAATGGAAGCCACTATATTAACTGGGTGTGCGAAAGGGGAAACTGTATTTATACCACGAATCCCATAAATACCTAATGATATCCCGTTCAAATTTAAATGATTACAGTTTCCCCTAAAAGTCTGCTTTGCCATGACAATAAACAAGTCTCAGGGGCAAACTCTCAAATTTGCGGGTATTGTCTTCAGAGAACATTGCTTTTCTCATGGACAGTTTTATGTTGTTTTCTCACGAGTAAGTTCACCCAATAGCTTAATAGTTTACAGACAGTTGACAGATTAATTAAGACTATTGTGTACAAAGAAGTTTTGTGGGCCCTAATTTTTTACACACGCTAAACAAAAGTAAAGCCGGAAAAACTATACCTAATTAATAATAATACTTCTTAACGCAAGCGAAGCCGCGGGCAAAAGCTAGTGTATATATATATATATACTCGAGATTCCATGTGAGATGTTTTTAAAAGAGCTAGTATTTTAAGGGTTGCCTCATGATATATACTTTGTAATATATTGTTCATTCTATAAAATTTTAATAATTTTATAAAAATCAGTGACAGACACACAGTGAATACTAGAAATAAAAATTATCTTGTAACACCTCGATTTCGTCTCCAAAGGGTGAAAAATTCTTCATGGGCATTGGTATACACATATTTAATAAAATTCCACAAAATATCTTAGATCTACCACTCGGCCCTTTTAAAACTAAAATTAAGAACATTTTGTTGCTTAAAACTTATTACACTGTTCAAAAGTTTCTGGTAGATCAAAATGCGCTTAACTTAATTGATGACTCATATATGGGTTAGCTATTTCATTGTATTAAGGCTTAACATACTGTTTCTCACGAACAAAATGTAAAAATGACGATTCATAAGTGCTTGTAAAAGCCTATTTGAATAAATATATTTTGATTTGATTTCAATAAATAGACATATTTTTATATACTGGTTAAGATCAATTAAATGCGAATCATTATGAAGTAAATTTATCTGAATTTTATTTAATCTTCAATGTATTGAATATTCAATGTATTGTTTTTTGGCTTGTGAAATTAACATGTTTTATTTAAATTATTGATCTATATCGCAGCAATGGTATAATTTTATTATCTCTCATGTTATTAACAAACTTAAAAATGAGAAGTGGAAGGGGCCCCATAAGTAAAATTGTATGGGGCCTCTTTTCATCTAAATCCGGCCCAGGCCATAATAATTCCACAAAAAGTGATTGATACCAAAATCTTATTTCACTATTCAGTTTTATATAGTAATAATATTGTTACAGGTTCTTTCCCGCATACGCCGCCCAGGGAGAAACATAGAAATAATATTAAGAGAAAGAATAGGTGTAACTGCAGTAGGGAAAGTGGGGCACGCGCTCTGATCAAATATTTATAAAAAAATTATAATTAACTAATATATATAAAAACCGTCTGCTAAATGAAATAAATAAAATAAACATGTTATATTACATTATAAATGTAAGATTTGTGAGTGTTTTTTTATAAAATGTGTTAACCGACGTTATATAAATCCTACTTGCGATATACCGTTTACAACAAAAATACGGATAATTAGGGAGAGCTTAAAAATACTTGTCAAATCTCGCTAAAATTTATATGGGACCACACGACAAGCACCATCTTTCAAATATAATAAGAATCATCAAGATGGGTACACCCAGTAAACAGTTATGAGGTAACACACATTAAAAAAATACAGTCGAATTGCAACCCTCCTTCTTTTTTGTAGTTGGTTAAAATGAGCCAAATTTAGATGCGTGTCCCACGCGCCATTTTTGGCCGGTATCTATTAATTATTGATTTGATAACTGCAGAAAAATTCGAATGTGAGGAGCTACATTCGTGTTTTAAACTTTATTCGACATTTAATACAAATATTAAAGTCTGCTCAATGGTCTCAAAGGATCTCCAATACGTTGACAGCGTTCGAGTGAAAGTTAAGAATGAATTACGACTGCAAACCAATTAACTGCATAAGTAATGATAGGGCTGCGTTTACATTATTTAATAACAATATGTCCAGGCGCAAACAAATTAATATGTAAACAATACGATAGTGAGGTTTTTATTGGTGAGTGGAGAGTTAGTGCGAGTTAGGTGACTGAGCGTGCAGCATTCGCATTTGACGGACAGAAGGCCTCTAAAAACGGAAGTGCCCTTTTTTCTCTTTTTAAAATTTAATTCGCGAGTGTGAGTAGAAGGAATATTCTACGGTCAACGTTCAAAAAAAGTAATATTTATCTGGCATTCATTATGATATTGTTTTATTTTTTATTTATTTTTTTTTCATTTATCGATTATTAAAGAACATCTTTAATAGAATGCTTTGTTCGTCGAACGGTTTGTAAATTAATTCTATACCACAGATATACGACGTACTGTATGAATAATAACTGTAAGTATAATTGTCTTTTATTGGCTTGTTTATCAAATTATTTACCGACTTAATCGATATTGAAAATATGAATTCAAGTTTTAAATAAAAAATAAATAATGGAAATTTTAATAAACGATCTTTTTTATTAAGTTTCGTTGCACGTGTAATTTTATTTATCGACCATTAATATATACCAACAGCGTAATGGAACCTGGAAATGGACCAAAAAACGGCTCACCAACCGTACACAAACCCAAAACCATGGAAACAGACCTCGAAGAGGCGTTAGAAATAGCGGGTGAGTATTGAATTCAAATTTACTTGACTTTGCGATATATCAATCCTACAAGGAGTCCAGCAAACATTTTTATACGCCTTGTAGTCAATAATAAGTGAAATACAGTTCTATGTAATGGAACATTGAAGTTTAACCTATACCGGATCACTAGATGGTAAGCGACCACTGACCAAGAACATGTAATGCGGGTCAAAATAGTCTGTAAGGCGGGATTTGTAAAGGGGGAAAATGCATGGGGAGGGATGGGGAGGAGAGAAAAGTGAGATAGGCCACCGGCCACCTGGGTCCCCGGACGACGCTAAAGCACAAACAATTCTACTTTACGCCGATTTTCTGTAAGGTTCGTTTTCTGTAAGACCCGGTTCGAGCCGGCCCATTCAGCAGAAACCCATCTGTCCCCCTGCTGCAAGCGCAAGCATAGTTCATTAGAGCGTAGTTCGCGCTGTGCCTAAAGCAATTTAGAGGAACGAAAATGCCCTTAATACATTGATACACAGTATGGCTATAGCAGTATTTATGGGACTTCGTAATATAACACACCACCTAAGATATTAAAAAAAGAATCTGTCGAAACATCAAATATTTCCACATGTTTACAGCGATCTACGGTAATAATCATAAGGCCCTACTGACTTGTTATATCCAGTTTTAGAGTCTTGGTGCGTCAGAATTGCTACAGCCTTAGGAAAAGAAAGTCTATTTTTAGATCCGGTTGATAATTAACTTCTTGGGCTATTTTGACGTGCGATGATGTTTTACGGTGGTAGAGCCACTCAGTTGTTCCCGCTGCTGAATGAGCCGGCTCGAACCGGATTAGTACCACGACCTCACAGAAAATCAGCGTGAAGTGGAAGTGTTTCTTTGCTTCCGCATTTTGTCCGGTGAGTGAGGTGGCCGGTGGCCCATCCCCTCCCTCCCCTCATTCCTCTTCTCTCACTTTTTGTTCCCGCTGCTCCTCCTTTTTTTTCCCCCTCGATCCTCCCTCCCTCTCTTAAAATGTATCCCCTTAAAGACTGGCAACGCATTTGCAAGTTCAGTAATGTTGCAAATGTCCATGGGCGGTGGGTTACCATCGGGTGAACCGCTTGCTCGTTTGTCAGCCTGCTACATAAAAAAAACCATGATAACTTCTAAATCAAACAAATATTTCTTATATAATCTTCAAATAAAACTAATCCAGTTTACAACCCAAATATTAATTTAGTATTTTCGGTAGGACGTGACCATAATCAATTTCACGATATTGGAATCCAATTGAAGTTGAAATTAGACTAATGGCGGACAAAAGGCTCAGCTTGTACAATGCCGTATTGTTTAGAAACAGTGATTCTATTCTAGCTGACGTAAAGTCAAATCATGAAACCAACCGTATTCCGATACGACAAAGAACAATGGTCTAAAATGATGTAAAATCTGACATAATTAATCAATTCTTACATTTTCCGTGTTTCACCAAGTCGCTAAATAGGGCATAAATTTGGGCAAAAGCAGGGAACAGTTATTTTAAAACAAACCAAACACATCATAATAACGACACTAAAAGATGCTTGACAAGAAATTTTAAAAACGTCACCTAAACTTAAACCACATTTTACTTCTTCCAATACATACATTTCTTACATAATATTGCTGCATGGTTCTGTTAATTAAAATTTATGCCGAAACTGTTTTTGATCGCACTATTTTCTGCAAGAATTTGATAAAACACCAAAATTTTATCACGAAAATAAAGACGAGAAATCGTAGCGTAAAGTTGGTGTTAAGGAGTCTCAAACATCCCCAAGGGCTTGAATAGATCTTAAAGGCAATAAAATATTCGACGTTAAACAACTTTGTAGAATTGTAAAAGTTAAAATATCTCAGTTCAATTTATTTTATTTTAGATAACACTATTGGACGTAAATGAAGGAAGATTAGATAAATTAAAAAAAAAAATATTGATTTATACTTCTTCGCGATAATGAGAGAAAAATTCAAAATCATGTAAAAATAATTTACTAATTTGCTTAGTCTTTGTCGTATATAAAATAATACCTTATTTTACTTTAAGATTTTCAATTCTATAACAGGTACAATTTCCACAATGACATACTTATAAAAGAGATATGCTAAGCTGGTATTAATTTAACATGCCTAGTATAATAGTTGAACGTCTCAACAAGCAAAAGCACATTAGAGGAGTATTTTCTAAATAGTTACGTGAGAAGGTTTATCACCCACACATTAAAGAGCCATTAAGGTATGATGTCCATTGTCATGTCACTTATCTCCAGTTTCTCTATAAATTTGCAGAGCAGTCGCCTAATTACGGTCACCGCAGGGCTCTAATTTCGGAACCCCTTTTAGATTATTAACACTGAAATGAAAATGATGTCAGGTGCCAGAAACAAATGCATGTTGTTAACGGTCGGCGTAAATATTTTGATCGCATGATATTTAATTTATTTTAAGGTTCTCATTCTCTTCATTCAAGTTTTTTTTATTTACGGATATGGCTGACAAACGAGCAAGCGGCTCACCTGATGGTAAGCGATCACCGCCGCCCATATTGGCAACAGTCAACCTTTGAGTGGAAGAATTTTTGAAAGAGGGGGAGTGAGAGGATGGTATGATAGTATGGGTAGAGGGAAAAGAGGGGAGGCCATCGTGGGGGAAAAGGGGGCAGGAGGGAGGAGATGGAGGGGTATGGTCCACCAGCCATCTCACTCACCAGACGAAACACGGAAGCAAAAATACTTCCACTTTAAGCTGATTTTCTGTGAGGTCGTGGTGCTGAACCAGTTCGAGCAAGCCCATTAAGCAGCGGGAACAGCTGCATGGCTCTACCACCTTAAAAGTACTTATGCACTGGCTATCATACATACAGATCTAATAATTTGGTAATAAAATCTTTTTCAGACCATTCACAGCACTTGAAACTTCTTAAAAAATAAACATACTACAAAGTTTATTTGTTTATTATAAAGATTTGTCATCTCAAAGAAGGACAGATTCAATGCAAAAGGGTTGTTCGTAAGTAAAAAAGCGTCCAAATTGGAATGGACAAAGCATATTGTACCGTGGACAGTAAATCAAGCGGAACACATACTATAGTTACTTCCCAGATTAGAATCTGCGAATATATGTAAAATTAACGTATAGATAAACGAATCATCCGGGACCTTCGGATGGGGCCTATCCATGCATTAGTTGTCAGTCCGGCGCGTCCGACAACGGACCACACCCACACCTCAATAATATCGCCCTACCTCGCATAGAGTAGGGCGATATTGTCGGCTGTATTGCTACTGTCGGCGCGTCGGCCTGGCGGACGTCCTTTCCCATGAGAGCTGATGCAGTCGGAACGGGCCCCAAGGAAGCCGAACCAGACGCTGTCTCGCTGTGAAGACGGTGTCATCCACTGCTACAATTTTCAAGTGTGTAGCAACAAGTGTAGCAGTTTTCGCACACACCAGACAAATTGCAGCCACGATTAGCGATGAATTGGCGTGAATACCAACATTGACGATTTTAAAATTACTAACCCAAATATCAGTGACCGATGACGGGCAGCGGCGTCATCGGTGCGATAGAGCCAGTACTGCGATCACCAACCCGCCTGCCGAGCGTGGTGGGCGTAGCGGAACCATAGGGGCCAAATGTTGACTGAATTCATGGAGAGGGAAGGCCTCTATGTGATGCATTCCTTCTTCAAAACACAGCAACAAAGAAAACAGAATTGGCTACACCCGAGTGCTTCTACAAGAAACAAGATTGACCTCTTCATATCTACCAATCGTCATACATTCAATGATGTCTCTGTGATCAAAAACGTGAAAACGGGAAGCAATCATCGTATCGTAAGAGGCACATTGAATATAGACGTGAAGCATGAAATAGTCGGACTGGTGAGGTCCACACTTCGACCAACACGTGCTCATGTTCAAAACCCCGATCGTCTTTGTTGTATCTCTGGGTTGCAGAGTCCTCGGGATTATTAATTAAAACCACCAAGTGAACAACAATAATAGTTAACTTACTTTATTTTACTAATTACAACAAAAGCGTTCATACCGAACCGGTCGAAGAAGAGAAGAGAGAGCACACAGATAATTAACAATATGTCTATTACAAAACACAGATAACATATTATACTAATATATAACAGTCTTCAACTCGAGCTCAAGAAAAGTTTCAATGGGCTAGCGGAATGCAATAGTTTGGACGAGTTAAACAGAAGTATTATACAAACAGTCCATACGGTCGGTTTAAAGTACTATAAGGCCCACCGTTCACAAAGAACCAACATAATTTCAGACCAAACTTTCAAACTCATGCCAGAGAGACATGAAATGAGGTTGCAGTCTTTCGCAGATGCGTCAGCGTATCGAAAAATTAACAAGCAGCTCTCGAAGTCACAAACACCGGACATAAAACATTATAACACCAAATATATTAAAGATACGATCGAGCGGCATAAAGGCTCAGAGGTGTTTACGAGAGAACTGTCTGTCGGACAGCCCCAGATAACGCAATCGAAGACCGAGGACGGTAACCTTGATTTTGGGGAGGTCGAAAGATTTATAAGCAACTCTACAACTGAACACAAAATCCTGTTAATGTTTTTGTCAAAGATCACAGAACCAAATTAACGTGATTCTATTCCAAGGATATTCGGGACATCATCATATGAGAATAATGTGGCTCATGAACAACTCAAGAACAACAAGGCACCGGGTGATGACGGAATCACATGACTCCTGAAAGCGGGTGGAAAACCTATACTAAAAGTCCTTCAGAGATTGTTTAATTCTGTCATTAACGAAGGAAAAACTCCAGAAACGAGCGTCACGAAGGAAAAACTCCAGAAGATGGTGGTTCTCTTCTTCAAAAGAAGCGATAATACCCTGTTGAAAAATAAGAATTATAGATTCATCTCGCTGCTGACTCACGTGTATAAGTTGTTTTCGACATTCATTACGAATCGTCTCTCTCGTAGGTTTGATGACTTCCAGCGCCCCGAAAAGGTTCGGTAGCCTTCTGTGCTGTCACCATAGGCCACATCCATACACTGCAGCAGGTTATACAAAAGACCGAAAAGTATAACCGGCCACTATGCTTAGCGTTTGTGGACTATAAAAAGACTGATTCGGGGGAAACCTGAGCAGTACTGCGATCACTTCAGAGATGCTATATAGACTATAGGTATATCGAAGTGTTTATTATATTTGAATGCCACTATGTCAGTTTGTCCAAAATACGATGCCAACCCATTTGCAACGAGGTGTACGTCAAGGAGGCGTACTCTCTCCAAAACTGTTTACCGCTGTGCTAGAAGATGCTTTTAAGCTTTTGGATTGGATCAGACTTGGCATCAACGTTAATGGCAAGTACAACACTCTTCTTCGATTTGCCGATGATATAGTTCTCATTTCGAAGTCTCCAGCCGACCTCAGTACAGTGCTCGATGACTTCAATCAAGTATCTCGACAGGTGTGCCTCAAATTGAATATGAGCAAAACAAAACTCATGCGCAACGCTCTAGTTCCGCCTTACCCTATAAGAGTTTAGAATTCATCTCACGAGATTGTTGATGAGTATATATACCTGGGACAGTCAGTCCAGTTAAGTGGATCTGAAAAAAAGGTCAGCCACCGAATCCAACTAGGTTGGGTGGCGTACGGGAAGTTACAAACTACTTTAAGTACTAAAGTTACTTCCAAAATACTTTAGTACCTCAAAACGAATAATTATAATCAATGTGTGTTATCAGTGATGAGCTATGGTACTGAAACTAGGTCGTTACCAATGTGCCTTATAAGGAAGATCACAGTTCAGCTCAGCGGGCAATGGAAAGAGCTGTGCTCGGAGTATCTCTATGGGATCGATCGTAAATTATGAAATCCGTAGAAAAACCGGGGTCATTGACATAGCTGAACAGATTGCACAGTTGAAGTGGCATTGGGCGAGGTATGTAGGCAGAAGAACCGGTGGACTTTGGGGACGTAAGGCCTCGCATTGGGAAGCGCGTAGTTAGACCACCCCACGTGATAGGTGGACTGGCAATATTTTAAATATGAGCCAGGGAGCTATTACATGCGGGTAGCTATTAGATGGACTTTTACATTTGGTAGTCCAAGACCGCCAAATGTAAAAGTCCATAGGAGAGACCTGTGTTCAACAGTGGATATCTGCAAACAACTAAATTTAAAAACATTTTCACTTTTAATACAACTAGTTCTAGTTTCGAGAATAGCTTTATATATTATTTATCTCAAGTTTCTGTACGAATGTCTTGTGTACGAACAAACACACTAATTGTCGGCATACTTGAGTCGTGGATGGAGTTAAATGAAGCCGCAAAGTACTTCGATATGCATAGGGAACAACTCCTGTCGTATTATTTGCTAATGAATTCATGCGTCATATTGAAGAAAAAAGAACACAAATGCGTAAACATTTGTGCAAATAGTGTTACTTTATGAATTCATTTTAAATTATATTATACACACATAGGTTATATTGGTGTTTATTCTGACACTCTTACACACAAGTACGCATGCTAGCACGCACGCATTCACGCAGGCACGCACGCACGAACGCACGCAAGAACAATAACAAAGAACCAGAACCAGCGAGAGGGACATGAAATGAGATTGCAGTCTTCGGCAGATGCGTCAGCGTATTGAAAAATTAACAGGCAGATCTCGAAGTCACAAACACGTGACACAAAACATTATAACACTAAATATATTAAAGATACTATCGAGTGGCATAAAGGCTCAAAGGTGTTTACTAAAAACTGTCACACTGTAAAGAACTGTCAGTCGGACAGCCCCAAATAACGTGACTGAAGACCGAGGATAGTAACCTTATTTGACATATAGGTAAAGACATTGTAAACCTTTTTAATTTTTCGGCTAATTTCGATACATCTTTATTGGTTTTATTAAAGATACAAATGATACATTTTGAACGTAAAGTATAGACGAAATGGATAAAAAACAAAAAGCTAATCGATTTTTGATATTGCTTTGTGATTGAACTGTCTGATTCCCTTAGATAATAATTTAATCTCAAAGCGGTCCATCCCTAGCGTATTGTTTGGTATTGTACACCTTGATCATTAATCTATTTAAAATTCAAAGCATTAGGAAAAGTACATTGCGCTATTTTTATCGAATCGTTTCCATTATTTAAAGAAAAGCTTGCAATGTATAACGCTAACAGCGATGAAATTTAACATCCTATTATCACGACAGCCTATGCTAATATTTCAATTTAATTAAAGCAATGAATATGGAAGTACGGGACATCTATAGAATTGCTTTGAAAGAAGATGATTAAGTTTCGGTATTAATAGCATTTTTTATTATGAGTAGACTTTTGCAGATATTTACGCGATAAGTTCCGGTGGATAAATTCTTACTAGTAGTAGATATACAGTTTTTGTCTCATACTACGTATAGCTGAATTCAATAGTTTTTATATTATAATAATAAAATTGTTTAATCAATCAAGTAAATGTCGATTATCAGTCAGTTTTACTTATTGACATACACTAGCTAACTTTTACCCGGAACAAAAATATTTCCAGAGAATATTATATTATAATAAAGTAAACTTGAACTATCGTGCTCAAAGTTGGTACTTTTTAGGTCTTTCATAGTTACAAAGAATCAAAATTTTTATTTTTATTTGTGTTTAAAAGCAGATAACAAACGCGATAATTAATAATTTTAACATTCTATGCACAAGTACTCTTAAAATTAAGAAGGTGAAAGAAAAGTGCGCCAAATTTCTTTGTTATTCGGTAAATTTAATTAAAGAACTTTCAGCGCTCAGGTACATAACCAAAAAAACGATAGGACTTTATTTCTGTACCTTTGATATGCTTCTAAGCAGTGTCTGCTCCCTCTCTACTCCTCCGTTCTTCTTCCTCCCTCTTCCAACACATGTGCTAGCTCTGTAATGCTGCAAATGTCCATTGGCGGTAATCACTTACCATCAGGTGAGCCGCTTGCTCGTTTGTCAGCCTAATTTATATATAAAAATTTATTATATATACTGTATTTAATCAATTGTTTCATATATTACTAGGAATATATTTATATGAATAAAGAAGCAATTGAAGTGTGAGAACAAATTAAAGAAAGAATATATATTCTTATGAATAAAGAAAAAGCATGAAAGGCACATCTGGTAAAGATTTACAACATGTTCTTGTATTATATTTCATAGCACTCTTGTGAGTCGTTCCTGCGAAGTGCAGACATGGTACTTCTTAAATGTTTAAGTTTTATGATATGGCGCGATACGCTCTGCAACTGAAGTATTAGAGCATCTACAAAAATATATCATACTGCACTGTCGGGTAGTAATTTATACAGCTATTTAGCGAACTATTGGGTTTTGTCTGCGATTTTATACGCACAGATTTGGATAACGGGTCATCTTTGCCGCTTTGTGAAAATTTTCTAAGATTAAAATTATTCTATGCTCTTCTTTGTCTCAATCTTCATCTAGGTAAAGGTCAATCCAACTAGGATCTTAGGATCCGTTGCAATTGTTTTTAACTAAAAAAATCTTTTATTTTGCGAAATTTAATAGTATAAAGTTGAACAGTTTGCTTTATTGATTTGTTATGCACTCTATGGACTTACCAAAATTCCTTTCTCATATCATAGTCAAATTCACGAGCAAGACAACAAACTATCTAGCATCTCGCTGCAACTTTTAGCAATCCTTGGTACTTGTAAAATAAGTCAAAAGAAAATGAAACACCAGCTACCCTTCGAGAACCCAACAACATCGAGATAAGTCGAAATATAATAATAATATGCTCCCGGCCAGTATCGGCCAATCTACAAGAGATCAACAAACTGTGCAGGATATTTAGTGCCTTTTGCACTAATATATCC
>DWHO01001508.1:0-15273 GCA_018247575.1 Eurytides lysithous rurik
CATTTATATCATGCTATAAAAATATTTATAAATTTAAAATGTTTTCTTATTATTAAATATATTTAGTTTTAAATTCCTAACGTTTCGACTACTTTACAACGTTCATTGTCACAGGACAGGCAGAAATGTTAGTTGTTCTAATGTCATAGTTAACGCTGACTGCCGTACACTCAAATATTTATTTTTTGGTCTGATTTATGCAGAATGAACTAAGAGTAACTTGAGATCTTGTGATATTGGTGAGCTTGGATTTTATTTAATTAATTATGAGATCTCAGTGTCAGCAGATGGTAGCATCTATCTGCTTTTATTGAAATTAGAATGTTACCTACATTCTTTTAACAGCCTCACGAATTTGCTTAGAGAGTTTTTATATAATGGTTAACAATATTACAAAAATATTGTTAGGTTTTTACTCCTTATACGATTTACACTATTGTGGTAAAACATATTCTCGATAATTCTACGCCTTGAAGTCCGTTTTGTTCATGTACTTGTATATATTACAATAGCAATGTTTGAAAAAATTTAATTTCTTTAAAAATAAATAATTAACTCAATGCTGGTGCAATTTTTCATTATTTTTGAAGATAAAATTAGGGCGTTTATGAAGCAGTTAGCATATTTTTTTTTTGCTTTTATTCACAAAAATTTTATTAAAAAAAAAGGATAATATATAAATAGAGTAAGAGACTAACGAGCAAGCGGCTCAACTGATCCAAAGCGAATGCTACCGCTCATGGAAATATACAACAAGGGGTTTGCAAGTGCGATGCAGGCCTTTAAAGTGGGAATATGATTTCCTCTTGAAGGTCTCTATGTGGTATTGGTCCATAAATACTACTGATTACAACCGATTCCACATGTTGCGTACAGAGAAAATTTCGAGGAAAAGCGCACGGTGGTAGTCTGCCGTCCATCGGCTACAGTGGTCTGTCTGTCAATTAGTTGTCTTTATAGCAGCCCCCGTCTATGTGGTGTGTATCAAAGTCGTGGAGACTTAGTGTTTTAAATAAAGTTTGATACAGTTGAACACACTAAAATCACAAACATCATCCAACACCTTTAATTACATAAAAGATAGATCGTTGGAATGGAATAGCTAGTAAAAAATCAATCTTAAATCCGTTCTGTTTGTAATTGTTGGTGATTGTTTTAACTATCTAAACGAATCGATTATCTTTTAGTAAAAAGGTCGGTTCAGAAATATCCAGATCTTCCTTAGGTACATCCCTAAAACTAACCTCAAAATAGTTTTAATAATCTTTCAAGTCGTATTTATAAAATGTAAAGCAGCTAATAACTTTTTAAATAATTTCCAAAATGCATCTCACAAAATTTCACTGGAATCTAAGAAAGGTTAAATTTTGGACTAATAGACGATATTCAAATTCAGTGCTTCTCGACGAAAATGAATATACCGACACACCTTCGTATCCTCCTATATTAGATACATCGCTCCAAGGACGAAAACTACGAGAAAGACAAAATGTTCATGAAAATATTAAAGCCCTAAATACAGTTGAGGAAAAACAAATTGGCTTAAATATGCCACGTTATTATGGGTGGAAATGTGTAATATTGAATGAAAATAAAATACCCTATAATGCTTTACCTTTAGTTAAATGTTATACCAGAACTCATTTTATACCAGTAAATGCTTTACCTGATAATATATATCTTGAAACAACATCGCTTGCAGAATCCGTTGTCAAAGAAACGAAATCATTAATAGAAGATGCTATTGCTCTGGAATTAAAAGGAGTAAGGTATATTATAAAGATGACAGTTATTTTGTGTTGTTAACAATTAAACTAATTCGATAAAGATTATTGTAATTTAATAGTTACCCTAATCAGATTTCAGATTGAAAAGATTATTCTAATCCAATAGTTATTCCTCAAAATTTAAAAACTATTGTTAGCCAATGGCAAAATATGCAAGCTTTCTTTTGTGTAATGTAACATCAAATAATTTGCTTATACTTAAATACATCCTAACAATTGACTTCAATTGAACTTTTAATCTTTTTTCAGACACATTCAAGTTGATTCTCAAGATGTACCAGAAGAACAGATGAAAGAAAATATTTTAACAAAAAGTATAATAAAACAAGTAAACAGGATAATTTGTAATAATATTGCAGACAAAATACCTCATATTTTGTCTGCTCAGGTAATTCAATTATTTATTTGTTTGTTTAAATAATAGGCATACCAAATCAATACATAAAAATATCTTGCATTAATTACTTACCTAGTACAATATTGTGCATGTACTTCAAATTTTGTACAGCATTGATAAAAGAATAATTGCAATTTGATGTCAGATTTCCTTGACAAAGATTTATAGTATCGAAAGAAATAATAATTGTGAGTACTGACACATTATTTATTATATAAGATATTATACTATTACATGTGAACATGTGAATAGTTGTTTTTAGTAGCAGTATTTAGCAAATGTGTATCTTGCCACCAAATGCCTGATTTCTTTTCTTTCTAAATAAATTATTCACAGGGATTTAAGTTTGCTCTATTCACCTTATATTTTGTACACATAAATACAAGAGTCCATTACATTAATGTGTCACACATTTGATTGTTATAAGTGTAAGTTTTTACACTCATCAGGATAAATTATATAAAAAGTAACTGCTTATCAGTACTAAACTACTGATGATTGTTTTTTTGTGTTTTACAGATAGACATTGACATTTTTGCTATTAATTATATTTTCTCATTGAATCACAGTTTAATGTATGTTTTTAGACTGATTATGATCCACGGCATGAAGCATTTTGGTTTGTTGGAGGTATTGATGTACCAAATGGTGTGATTAAGTGGAGAAAAAAATATAAATGGTTAAAAGAGAGGCTTCAAGAACCTATTGACAGACCAGTGCAATATATTGGTAAATATTGAAAGAAAAATTTACTATTGGTGAAGTTGCCCCTCTTGTTTATTTTATACACTGTCAATTGTGACCTTAGGTGTAATCCTTCTTGCTTAACACCATAGGCATGACTTTCTTGTCTCTGCAATTTGACTTGCGTGGAGACAAAAAAAGTAACATGAGTTGCAGCAATACAAAAAGATTATAGTCATACATAAGATACAGGAAGTATACTAATTAAGCAATAACTTTAAGAAATTACGAAGGTTTATTAATTTGTGTTACTTACTAATATATGTTTTTAGGAACTCCTGTCTTGTGTTTGAGAAGTCGTTTGCCCCTGAAGCCGGTACTGCCATACGAAGAAGCCACCAACCCCGAATTTAAAGTTCCAAAATTCACTTACCTTCCCCAAACTGTGGGCTACACTATACAACATAGGCATGGCACAAATATTCCAGGTAGATAAATGAAGTTGACAATTATATGACACCATAAATGTTAATATGTACCATCATTAAAAATATTTATGTTTTTAATAGGTTTTTGGCCTGGCGAATACGACGAGTTTGGTTTAATGTCATATCACAGTTGTGATCATATTCTAATGAGAAATAATTCATATGGCGCTGAGGATAATCTAGATGCATTACATTGTCAAGCTTTAAAAGCTAGCTTTGGATGGCTACTTGCTCAAGCAAATTACCAAGGATTTACTACATACAATGATATAACATATCCGCTAGTCACACAAACTGTTATAACCAATGGCAAGTTTTGGTCATTTTACATTTATCAAATGAATACTATATGCATGCATAATGAGCAAATGGATGAAAATCCGAAACATAATGTTTGCTTTGGCACAAAGCCTATACAACTATATGAGACTGTTGAAAATGGAGTACTAAAGGGATTAAATGAGGATGTTTTGAAAATGCTCGTACAGTATTACCTAAATGCTCCAGAAGAACGGGAATATGATCTAAAGCCGTATTTAGGGAAAGATGAACAAGTTATTGCCGACATTGAGGACGACAAAAAGCGCTGTTGGTTAGAATCTAGATATAAGCATCTTGTCTCAAACAGACCAAAACACAATTTGATACCTGAAATATATATGTGGGAAAAGATTTATAAAATTGAACATAACACTAGATTCTTTGAAGCAAAGAGGCGGTTCTTCGAACGTGATATCAATCCATTTAAAAGACGATTAGACGAACATGTACCACCATATATTCCCAAGGTTTTGCGACCATACCCCAGAAGTAGAAAGAAGTTTGAAACCACATATTATCCCAAAGTGTAAATTTGTTTCAAATTTGTGTAGTTTTCTAGAATTATAAATTTAAAAACAATTAAAATAGTTTTCTTAAACAATTGTTATCTAACATAAATTTTATATTCTGAATTCCGACGTCTTACAGGCATTCAAAATACTGGATACTCTATTGTTAAAGAAGAGGTCGCTTTTTTATTTCTTAGTTCGAGTGGTTGGCGCTGAAGAAATATTCGCAAAAACTTTTTCTTTTGATCTCTGCTTTGTGCCAGAGTATATGGGCTGACTAACTACCCCCGTGGCTTAGTGGTATAGGCCCGCGCTCTACAAAACCGAGGTGGTGGGTTCGAATCCCGCGGGGGGCAACAACTTTGTATTGTTGTTTCTTAGTTGGGTAGGGCATTACGGGCCGATCACCGCCCGAAAAGTAAGATAATCCATGCGTCGGATGGGCATGTAAAAAGTAAGTCCCGGATTCTTGTCGACGCCATCTAGTGGTGGCTTGAAGAAGTCGTTATAAAGAAGTCGGTTTAATGTCACCGCCTCTGCGCCTTATTTCTTTCCGGTGTGCACTTGGCTGCTCTCTTGTAGATCGGCCGCCTTGGCCGGAATCGGTCGGGAGGACATTATTATTATATGGACTGACTAAAAATGTTTTGTAATTTGTCACTGGTTGTTATTCTTGGGGTGTTAAATAAATATCTATATTAACTGGTTGAACAAAGAGAAATTTATTAAAATAATTGCGAATGGCTTGTATGGAGAACTGATTGGTAGGGCGAAGAGAAAGCAAGTGGCTGAGTGGGGTGCGCGCTGCCCGCAGCACGCGACAGCGCCCGCGCCCGCGCTTTCCCCTCGATTGTTTTTTTGTACTATTTACGCTTAGCGTCGCTTATGCGCTTTAAATCTGCCTACCATTCTGTGTTCTCTCTTCTGCTTCCTATCTGCTATTGCTTGCACTGTATAAAGCTTGTGTTTTTTTTTCACGTGTATTGACCGTATGAATGTATGGCTGTGTAACTATGTGTATGTTTGAACATTAATAGAAGTTCACCACAGTATGTCATTTGTCATTGTAAGTCAGGATTAATCAAAGTCAAAATTCTTTATTCAAAATTGGATTGACTTACAATCACTTTTTGATGTCTATTGATTCTACTACCTGTTCGGAATAAAATACTTCGGTCCTGAGAAGAACAGGTGAAAGAAACTCAGCGGGACTATAACTATTTTTTTTAAATAGTTACATTTTTCATAAGTTGTATCTTGAAATAGCCTAGAGGCGATCACATCATTCCCTGTGTGTGTCTGTCCCGGTGTGGTGTCTTTAATGAAATCATTTACTGTATAATAAATAACCTTTAGCACACAAACCTCCCTTTTACATCTTTTTTTTAATTTTACAATAGGAGTTTTTGGACGTTTTCTGGAATCCTATTGTAAAACGTATACATTGCCCATAAAAATAATTACTGACTCGTAAACGAGTCTTAGGTAAAACAAACTTGTCTTTGTTTCTAGTATTTATGCTATGCACGTCACACTTCCTGGGAAAATTTTGCGTTATACCAGACAGTATACAGAGAACAGCAGTGGTACTCAACCTTTTTTCATAGGGACCACAAATATGTGCTAATCACAAAAAACCCGGAGGGCCGCCGGTTGAGTATCAATTCGGCACAAAGGATATTTAATCGTTTCTTATGCGATGTGTTTCATTTCTGATCCTTTCGCAACCCATAGCATAAAATAATTTATTCATTTAAAAATATTAAATATTTAAATAACGCTTCTAAATTCGTTTTCTTTTTTTTTTATTATAGCAGTAAATTAATGTTTACTGCTATTAATGGTATACGAAACTATTTTTTTTTTCACTGGGATACAATTCCTGACAAATTTTTTATGTTGGTATTGGTAATGCAGTGGAACACAGCGGTATTATATACAATAGTATTTCGTCTTCAATACCAGCTTTAAGGCAGCTTGGTACAAGGATTTCTAAGTGGCCGTCACATCTCTGTACCAGTAGTATGAATTAGGGATGAAACGATACCACTAAACTATCAAAACTTTTAGTCGATACAGTATCGATTGTAAAGTATCGATACTTACTCAATACCCACTGAAAAGTATTCATACCTACTTGTATCGATAGATTTATTTTGTAGAATTTAGCATAAATACAAACAAGAACCTCACAAAAAGAGGGTCATGAAAAGAAACGGTTGTTTTTGAATTTCGAATTGTTTTTGAGTTTCCGGTTGTTATGAAATATTAGCGGCTCAAATTGTTTTTTAATTTTCATTAAAAATATTTATAAAACTTTTTACTTTTGTAACGCAATTCTTTCGAAGATAAATTATTGGATGCATACCAGACTGATGTATTGAGCATAGACTGTTGATGTAGAAGGCGAGGCTCCGGAGTAATTGGGGGTTATTTTATTGCGTAGACTACTGTTTGTGATGACGACGCCTCTTGTTTTCTTCTTTCTTCTGAAATTATTGAAATTTATTTATCTTCAATAACGTCAATGTGCAATTTACTTCTTAAATTTAACATCTTGCACTTGCCAAAGTATTAATTATTATTATATTGTAGATTAGGTTTGAATAGGTAATACTTACATTGAAATGTTGTTGTTGTAAGTTGCAATATAATAGGGATAGCTTTTTGAATGCTTATGCAAATTAAAAGTATTGCCGCCATTAAGTACGAAATGAACAAATTTAATTTAAATTGAATTAAAAAATAACCGACGACTGGTTAGATCTTTTTCTCCCTACACAAACAACCCTACCAACTGCGCAAAACTTTTCTATTTAACTGCTTGTGAAAGAAGTGTTCAACAAGTTGGATCAACATAAATAATTGGTAAGTAAAGCCTTTTTGTTAACATAATAAAATGAAATTTTAATATTAACATACCGATACGAGTACTTTTGACCGATACCTACTTGGTATTTGGTTGTAAAATATCGATATCAAAAATACTTGGAATCAAAAGGAAAGTATCGAGTAAGTACTTGTATTAACTCGTATCGTTCATCCCTAGTCTAGTATTAATGTCAAAATATTAAAAAGCTCATGTTGTTCTGTCATCGAATTATTTGCAACAATGAAGAATTTAGAAATTTGGGATATGTCTGTGAGAAATATTGGCATAAATCAAAAAGAGAGATTTCGCGTATGTTATAATTATGATGCGGAAAACAAAATCAAATTATTTGCCATCACTCATAACCTACAAGTTGTAAACACCGATGAGTTTGGGGTTGTAACCTGGTCTAAAGACATTGCTGAGATTGCAAGGAGTGAAAATAATCCTATAAATATTACCTATGTTTCATTATCAAATAATTTATGTGTAGCTTTAGGTAATGGTGAATTGATTACAATTAATGAAGCAGGAACTGATTGTGAACTAGTCGGAATTTTTGAAAATGGTTTGCTGGTAAGTCTTTAAAATATTTTTTTTTTATAATTGATTTCTTATATTTAAAATATGCATTTTTTAATTAATTTCTTTTATTTTTAAGGCAATGGAATGGAGTCCAGATCAGGATTTGCTTGTCCTGGTTAGTAAAGATTTAAAGATGACAACAATGTCTTGTACTTTTGATCCGATAAGTGAAGTAGAATTGATGGACCAAGATTTCGGTAATAAACAATTTATAACAGTGGGATGGGGTAAAAAAGAAACTCAATTTCATGGATCAGTTGGAAAACAGGCAGCAAAAGTTAACACAGATATAAATTTGGGTAAGAATGTTATTTACAGTAGACTGATATATTTGGAATTATTATATTTCTTTGATTGCTGATCAAATTTTTGAACTACATCACTTTGTACTATAGTTATATTATAAATTTTGTTTACTTTTTAGAAGAATTTATAACCACAGACACATCAGTTAAAATAACTTGGAGGGGAGATGGCAATTTCTTTGCTGTTAGTTTTCAAATGGATGGCATAAGAAGGTTTAAAGTTTTCGATAGAGAGGGCTCTTTACAATATACTAGTGAAAAACTGGTTGGGCTGGAGTCCAATTTAATATGGCGTCCTTCAGGAAATCTAATAGCAACTACACAAAAGCATAGTGATAAATATGTAGTAGCTTTTTTTGAGAAAAATGGTTTAAAGCATGGTGAATTTGCCATCCCAGTTAATGGTTCAACTATTGTTGAAGATCTCTACTGGAGTTCGGATTCAGAAATATTGACATTACAATGCAAAGATTTGGAAAGCAATGAACAGAGACTACTTTTATTTACTATAAGTAATTACCATTGGTATCAAAAGCAGATACTAGAGTTCAGTGAAATGGAAAAAATTAATCAAGTTGTTTGGGATATCAACTTTGAACCATCCAGCAATAAAAAATTACATGTTTTCCTGCAAAATGGGAAACTTTATTCTTACACATGGATTTGGGGTGTTAACCATAGTTGTGGTAGAACTAGTCAAGATAATGCTGTGGTTGCTGTTATTGATGGGAAAAAATTATTATTAACAAGTTTTCGGCAGACAATAGTCCCTCCACCTATGGCAAGCTTAGAATTAGAACTAGAGTCTGATGTCCATTCAATACAGTTTGCTCCACCTCATTTAAGAAGCGATTCAAGTTTTGATACAAATGCATTTTTTGTGACGACTAATAAAAAATTGATATTTTTTAAGCAAATACAAAAATTTCCATTGAAATATGAAATTGAAAAGTCTTGGGAGATTGAAATGTTTCATTATCCATTTCAATATTACAATTGGTGTTGGTTAAATGATGAAACAATCATAACTGTACAGATTGATGAGACAAATACTTACCATCTAGTTGAATATAATATTGCTAATGATATATTTTCACAAAAACATACCATAACTTTACCCACAGCACCAGTAAAATTACAATGCCATCCAAGTGATCCCTCAATATTATTTTTGCATCTTATTTCTGGTGATATTGTCCAATATACTAGTGGACAAGGGCTTATTACACAAGACATTTTATTCAACATTCCATGTCTAAAATTTGATGTGATACCAATAAAAAATCAATTACATTTTCTTGGCCTATCTCATAAAGGTAATCTGTATGTAAATGGTGTTCTGGCTTTGAATAATGTGAGCTCATATTTTGTTCACACAAGTTTTCTTCTTATAACAACATTAAAACATTTTCTTTTATGCATTGAATTAACGGAATCTGGCATTGACGCCATAACAGATTATCAAAAAAATGAATCTCCACAAGTTTACAAAAGAAAAATTGAGAGAGGTGCCAAGATAATAATAACAGTGCCAAATGAAACAAATACAGTATTTCAAATGCCCAGGGGAAACTTAGAAACTGTTCAACCTCGTCCTTTGTCTCTCAAAATCATTGGTGAATTTTTAGACACACTTGAATATAAGAAAGCCTTTGATTTTATGAGAAAACAAAGAATCAATCTCAATTTAATCCATGATCATAACCCTACATTGTTTTTAAATAATATAGATAAATTCTTAAATTCTATTAATAATAATTCTTGGTTATGCCTATTTTTGTCAGATTTAGAGAACTCTGATGTAACTAGGACAATGTATAGCAGCAGCTATACTGAAACTAGTATGTTTGGAAAAAATACTTTGAAAGTCAACGAAATATGTAATGTAATACAAGCACATATAAATAATAGTAAAGACAGAAATGATAAAATATTACCATTGTTGACTACATACATTAAGAAAAATAAAATTGAGGATTTAGAAAATGCATTATTACTAATAAAACAACTAAAAAGTGAGGAAATTAGAGGCCTAAAACTTCCTGTGGGTTCAGATGAAGCTGTAAGATTCTTACTATATATGGTTAATGTTGATGAACTTTTTAATGTTGCTCTGGGTATGTACGACTTTGATTTGGTTTTACTTGTTGCTAATAAATCACAAAAGGACCCAAAGGAGTACATTCCAATGCTCAATGAGTTGAATGCAATGGAAGAGAATTATAAAAAGTTCACTATAAACAAACATTTGAAAAGATTTGATAAAGCAGTGAAGTACCTTGCAAAATGTGGTCCACCAAAATATGACGAATTGCAGGCTTTTGTTAAATATCATAGCCTTTATAGAGAAGCATTAGTATTGTTTAATGCCGAAGAGAATATTTATCAACAAATATCAGATGACTTTGGTCTGTACTTGCGATTAAAAAAAGCATTTACAGAAGCTGGAATAATATATGAAAAAGCTAAAAATTACGTAAAGGCAATTGAGTGTTTTAAAGATGCATTAGAATGGGAATTGGCCTTGAGTATATCACAACATCTTTCTCCAGAAGAACATGATTCACTCTGTTGGTAGGATTAAAGAAATATTTTATTTAAAATAGTATTATAAATACATATATTTTTAATGTAATTAAATTTTTAGCAAACTTGTGGGTGCACTTAAAGAAGAAAAACGCCATAAAGAAGCATTAATTGTATTAGAGCAATACTTGAAAAATAAAGAAGAGACAATTAAGTACACCATAGAGAATGGACTATATAAAACTACAATAAAACTTTGCTCAAATCTGATTAATCAAGATGTTATAGGTAATATATGCTTACTGTTTTTCTATTTGTACCACATGTTAACAATAGGCCTTAAGAAATAATTTAAATTATTTGGCAGATAAGAAGTTATTACCAGCTGTTTTAGAAGAGTACAAAACTTTACAAGAATTGATTGAAAACAATGTCAAAGAATTTATCAAATACAAATCCCGTCTATCAGAAGTTAGAGAAAAGAAGATTGATAAAATAAATAATATATATGACAATTTTAATACTAATAGGGATGATGACTTATATTCAGATACTGGGAGTACTATTGCTTCCTCATCTGGCTCTGGGTATGTTCATTAACATTGAGTAAAATTCTCAAAATTAGTTGCGGCCAACAAGTCAATTGTGAAATCAATTGATTAAAATGAAAGCCAATTTTGGTTAAGATCACTTTCAACGTTCTAAGTTAAAAATTTAATAGACCATAAGTATTTGATGAAAGTTCAATTTTTGATAGTTTTAACTTTCAAAATTTAATCAATCCAAAAGAAAATATTTTTTTTTTTCGCTCTAAATCCTTTATGTGACAATGTATTTTTTGCTTTAAATGTGTTTTTTTTTTATAGGAGATCTTATCGATCAAGTAAAAATAGAAGAAAACATCAAAGAAAAATGGCATCCTTAAAGGAGGGTTCTCAGTATGAAGATGTTGCTCTTGTCATGACTCTTTACAATCTTGTGACATCATCTTTTAACTTAAGATTGCAAGTCAAAAATGTGAACATTGCATTAAAATACTTAAACAAAGACCAAGAAGCAAACAAATTACAGGTATTTTATACATGGTCTTGATTTATGTTTAATAATTATAAGGTCAATATTTAATGTTATTAATTTTTAATCAGAAAAATCTAGAGATGCTGTTGAATTCTATGAAAGAGAGTTTTAAAGAAATTTGGACACATGATTTGGTGATACAAGCTTCAAAAGCGGCAAAGGATGCGGAAAATATTCCTGAAGGATCAAATATAATAGCTGACAGCTTGTCATTCCTTGGTAAATATATCTTATAATTAATTGCCATATTATTATATTGAATATTATTATAATAGTTATTATTTATAATATTGAATAGAGCACTAATTAATGATATTTTTTTTAGAGCCCCACATACGAATAGCCCCTATAATCCAGGATATACATTGGAAACTCGAGGAGTTAAGCTAGATAACTCATATCCACAAAGATCTTTGTGCAGATCTAAAATTATTTTTAAGATAAGCAACTAGGATGTGTAAATAAAAAATTAAATAAATACAAACAGTTTATGTTTTCCTTTGTACAAAAATTTCCAACAATCATTTAAAGAAACATTTTGAAGAACAAAAAAAGCATTCAAACCCAACACTACTGTTTCTATTGTTATCAAACACTACACTTCTGTAATAATCTTTAAGTTCAAATTCCTTGATTATGTAACATTTATCACTTACAACAGGATTTCCACAAACACACATATTGGCATTATCTAAAAAATCAACTAATGTCCATGGTATAATGTTAGCAGAATAAAATAGTTTATGTTTTAGCATCGCTTTAGCAGCCAAATGAGTTAAACTATTAATATAAAGTTCCCATGCTCCAAATTCATTCTGTGTTGGATGTACTTCTGGGTTTGTAATGAAACTGTTAGATGAGAGATCTATGTGCTCTAAGCGACATTGCATTAAACTGCATGGTAATGATTCTAATTTATTTTGAGAAATGTCTAGATATCTGAAAATTATTTACAAAATGTCATTATTCCAAATACTGTTACACATAACACAACCCATGTAATATAAATGATTATTACAACATTTGTACATCTTTGGTAATTTACCTTAAGGTTTGAATACGGCCAATAGTTCCAGGTATTTTTTTCAATTCATTGTTGTTCACCCTTAATGTTACTAAATTAACTAATTTCCATATGGCTTTAGGTAAATATTTTAGTTTATTTTCACCCAAGTCTATCAGTTTTAGTGATTTACTTATCTGAAAAAAAAAATCCAAAAACTGTGAAAGATGTAATATATTATATTTTACTTGTGTAGCTTATTTTTAAATTTACCTCACAAGTTTTATTTATTAAAATTGTATTAAAAACAGAATTTTTAAAGTTTCTATTTAATTTCTTAGTTACTGCTCTCTGACTTGTTAATATAAAAGAATAAGAGATTACTATTAAAAAATCTCAAAATATAGTTTTCATTCTTTGATTAAAATAACCCAAGAATTAATGGGAATTTATTGAAAAAAAGGTTGTCCTATGGTTATATTTTATGAAATAGCATAAAATTATAAAATATTACTATATATACAAACAAAAGAGTACTTCTCAAAATATGTAGATAAGACTAAACAAATTTCAGAAATTCTTCAATATATGAATGGTGACCACTGATATTGTTTTTTAGGGTCACAGAAGAAACTACTGACTTGTGTCAAGCAGCATACCATTCAGTTGAATTATTTTTACTTTTTTCTGTCTAGTGAAATAGATATGTAGGGACTATTGCTTACAAAAAAACTGCAAGAAATTCCAAATATAATGTGTAACCATGGAGTTAGTAGAAATATATCCAAATAAGCCTCTACCTGGGGAGCTAACAACCATCGCCAATCAGCAATATCATTCTTTCCTAGATTGTTTTTAGAAAGGTTCAATTCTCTTAGATTTGACATCCTACCTGTAATAAATAATCAATACTTGAAATAGTATTAAAAAATAATTTTACAAGAAGTCATTAGTAAATATTAAACTTGCCCATTTCTACAGGAAGTTTTTCAATTTCATTATTGCTTAAATCTAAAAACACTAAACGATTCAATAATAATATATCCCTTCTAAAATTAAACAGTTTTAAACTTGACATATAAAGATATTCTAAGGTTCGAGGAAAACCTTTGATAGGAATTTCACATCGATTATGGATTGTCATTTTAGTGGGCGCAGTATCACAAGAAGTTACGCTAATATTAGATAAATTTGTCAGTTGCTTTTCATTATTATCTCCAGTAATGCACGACTTCAACAATCTTAAAAAACATTTTAATTGTATCACTTCGCATTTTATACATAAATCATGCGGGGGTTGTTCAAATCTAATAGTAGCTTTTCCTTCACTTAAACATTTTACAAACACTTGCTTTATACATTTAATTTTATATTTCGTTCCACTTCTATTTGTCGACGAAAAATGTATAAGAAAGAACTCCTTGTCGCGTTTCGGTTCTTTTCCTAAAGCTAATGTGGATTTAAGGTATTTTCCGCTCGATCGCACATTAGCATTAGCATGTAGTCTATTAACAACTTCTATTTGGCATACCAATTTCATTTTGTATAAATAATACATAAAAGGTAATTTATTTAAACAATTTCCGCCAAAATTTCATCTATGTCAACTGTCACAGCAAAATCAACAATTAGCTGGAAATCAGTGTTACCACCTTTCAATTTTATCCAAATGGACTAGGAATACACGTTTGGACATACGATGGTCGAAGAGGTTACGATCATAATCAAGAATCTCTAGAACTGCTGCAACTGCCACGTACTAAAGCAAAAAACACGTCCCGTTCCCTTTTTACGCTAGGAAGGCTTCAACAACACAAAGGCAAAGCATGGCATAACGGTTTAATATACGAGCTATACTCTCTAGTATTACCAAAAATACTAGTTTATATCTTACGATCCTATCTGTAGAATTATCAGTTTCGGTTTAAAATCCAATTCTCACCAGCGCTTGACTAATGAGAACTGGCCTTTCACAAGGGTCAGTACATTTAGTGACTTTCTTCCAGCTATACTCTAATGGTCCAAATATTCCAAAAACACCTTAGATCGAGCCAGATCTATACGATGTCTGTATAAATGACTGAGCAGCAACAAAGCATCTTATTTTTTGTACTAATCTACCTTGTAGATGTAGAGATTGACTGAAACCCTAAATAAAGCCTAACGAACCTTTTCAACAATAGATTTAACACTAATAAAAAAAAATTGCGTCCCGTAAAATAATTATTCGGTCTACCAGCAAATGCAAGGTTAAATATTTAGGTAATACTTTGTACAACCTTTATACCTTGAAAAGCCTTATAAAAATTGTAGCTGATATAGTGATGCGTTACGTCTCACTCTTTTTCGATGTCGTAAAGGCATTCGTCTGGCACAACGGCTTGATCTACAAGCTGTTCGCACTCAACGTGCAGACAGACTCGTGCACATCATACGAGCCTACCTGTTGAACCGCACCCTATCCTCTACTCGTTCCCTCAGGGCCGGAGTCCCTCAAGGCGCTGTCCTCTTCCCGCTCCTATTTTCACTCTACAAGAGCGACATCCCAAAAGATCCTCAAGTCGAACTCGCGCTTTTCGCGGACGACACTACCCTTTATTATACGGACAGGCTACCTGGCCGTATAACTGACCGCCACCAACGCGCCGTCAATCGCCTCGGCGAATGGTTTCGTACTTGGAGAATAGACGTTAACCCGGAGAAAAGCGTAGCGATACAC
>DWHO01001509.1:0-15270 GCA_018247575.1 Eurytides lysithous rurik
AGCTGGAGGTGCAAATCTTAAGCGATTAAGGATGGAAAGTAAAACATCGTGATCAACTGTGTTAAAAGCATTAGAGAAGTCGACAAGCACCATTACTGTCACTTTTTTGTCATCCATACCTAACCGAATGTCATCGGTAATTTTAAGTAATGCAGTTGTGGTGCTATGCCCTGGACGAAACCCAGACTGATAAGAGCTCAGTAGGTTATTTTTGTAAATAAACATAGATATTTGCTTATGAACACAGGCTTCCAAAACTTTTGAAAGGTAAGGTAAAATTGAGATAGGTCGAAAGTGTTCAGGAAGTTTTGGATGAGGTGTTTTGGGAAGCGGTCGCACATATGCCTTTTTCCAAAGAGTTGGGTATTGTCCAGAGTTAAGAGAAAAATTTATAATATGAGTGACCGCAGGGAGTATAAAATCAATAATATTGATTATCATGGATCTACTTATGTCATCGCAACCTACAGCTCTAGAGGTGATGGCCAGCATAGTTTTCCTAATCTCGTCTTGGTTAACTGAGGCGAAATGGAAAACTGGATTGAATGGAAATTCCATGTTATTTATGTACGCTATCGTTTGAGCTCGGATTAAAGGGTCCATTATGGTAGCAGAAACAAAATGGATATTAATATCATTAGGTGAAACAGAAAGACTACTATCCACAGAGACTCTTTTACCGACCCCAATGGAGTTTAGAAATTTCCACACATCTGCTGGCGAAGAGTTAGTTATATTATTATGAATGTGTCGGCGTTTAGCAGCTCGTACCAACTGGTTACATCTATTCCTAGCAAATTTGTAAGCAGCCCAGTTCTCTTTAGTGCGGAAGTTCTTATACCGAGAGAAAGCTCGATTTCGTCTTGCCATAGCCTTATGTACTTCGTCAGTCATCCATGGAGCTGGAAGCCGCTTTAGCCTAATTTTACTGACCGGAGCATGGACATCATATAAATTGAGAATCAATTTGTTGAGTACAGACACCATATCGTCAATCGTAGAAGCGGTCGTCAATGAAGAAAAATCCAGATTAGATGCATCGCGGAGGAGATTTTCAATACTCATTTTTCTGAAATTTCGTGAGTAAACGTAAGTTGGGCTATGTTTAGGAGTTTTGATTTTATATGACATATAAATAAGATCATGGCGTGAGAAACCCGGAGCCGGAAATTGACCATGTGTTACCACATGGCCAAGAGAATCAGTTATAATGAGATCAATAAGAGAGTCCTGAGTGTCGAGATTATGATGAGTTGCCTGCAAAGGTAGAAGTGTGAGGTTTACGGACTCAACTATTGTTCGAAGCTTAAGAGAACGTGGAGAATTTTTTAATAAATCAGTGTTTAAATCACCCATGATCACACAGTGTGTATACCCATTACAAATATTTTCGAGAGCCTTTTCAAAGTCGGCGAAATAATCAGTGGAAGGAGGACAATACACTACCCCGAGAATCATCCTTATGCCTTTAACATTGAGCTCGAGAAACAGAAATTCAGATGAACCAGAGTACGGAGCAGGGGATGCCAATATAATCCTGTATGCTATTGAAATATGAAGATATATGGCAACCCCACCACCTCCCTTGCCAATACGGTCGTTTCGAATAAGCACAAAATTTGGTATAGAAAACAATGTGGAATTTAATGATGGCTTTAACCAAGTTTCCGAAATTAAAATGGCATGTATATGATTAGACCCAAATGTCGCCTCAAGCTCAGAGTAGTGGCTCGGAACACTTTGGGCATTAATATGACAGATATTTAATAACTTGTCACTTTTGAAAATATTGTCAAGTTGATTTCTAGCAGTAAGAGAATTATTGTGTACAGAATCATCACAGGAAAAGTAGGAAGTGTCGGAGTCATTATCAGAATAGAAAATCTCACTATCAGACATACTATATAAATATATATATATATAAAAAATTAAAACTAATACTAATAAAAAAAAAAGTTACAACCACAAAAAACTTATGAAGTTCCATCCCTCCCGTTGACTGTTTACAGATAAAACTTATACTAATATAAAATAAATTAACTAACAAAAATCAGAGCAGTACAAAAAGAAAATGATAAAAACTTAAAACAAAATTAAATATACAAATAGAAAACTATGCGATGATTAATTGTAAGGCAGAATGAATTACGATCTGTGCCTTTTGTTGTCTTCAATTACCACAGCTAGCCCAAAATGACAAACGTCAAATTAAGATTTGTTTATCAACTTACAAGTGCATTGTTATTGATATTTTTGTTTCTTTAAGAGTTGTACTTTTAAAATAACTTTGTTTAGTTAATGTGTTGTACTTTAAATTAGTCATGGATTCATATCATTCATATCATCAAAAGAAATATACAGAAAATAAGTAGTGACAAAAAGTAAATAAGTGATAAAAAAATAAAATAAAATTATTTGATCTTCAACAAATGAATAGGGTAGAAAGTAAGAGAGAAACATAAAAATAATGTAAAGAGACAAAAAGTATCTCCGACCGTGACAGAGAAATGATGGTGTCCTGAAATGTTCATGGATTCTATTTTTTGGATGCAAGCCGCTTAGCTCTTTTGCTGTCATCATCTTGAGTCTTCATAAGTTGCTGACGTCGGACTTTTCCAAGCTGACCACTTATAGAGGAAGCACACCTTGTCTCTGTGGTCTTTAAACTGTTACTGGTACCAGGAGTCTGGATGGCCTTAACTACATCACAAGAATCTGGTGTCCTATCCATAGTGGTGCCTGTTGACGGGAACTTCGCCATAAGAGCGTCTAACTCCTCATGAGTGCAGATTTTTCCACGGCCTTCAGGATGCTTTATGTAAATAACACCATCCAGCGACCAAACATTTCTCATGCCGAAATGCTTTCTGGCACATTTATAAATGGATTGTCTAACTTTTGTAAGAAATTCACCTAAGGAAATGGTGGAACCTTTCAATTTGGATTTCATGTTCCATACTTGCACTTTGCATTGATGATCATAGAAAAACACCACAACAGGCCTAGGTCGGTTACTCTGTTGAACACCTAGTCGGAAACATTGTTTTAAAGATGAACTATTAATACTTGTAAGGCCCATCTTACCATGCAATAATGACAAAACTTCCTGTTGTAGGTCATCTTTATTGGACTCTGGAATTCCATTGAAAATTAATGCCTTTTTCCGATGATGTGTATTGATTGCATCAATATTTTTGACACAATCAGAAATTTGCTGCTGCATAAGACTGAGCATAGAGCTGACTATTCCCTTAAAGGAATAAAATTCATCCCGCAGTTGATTAAGAGTTGGGCTTGTAGGGATCATTGCAGTCTTCAGTCTTTCTTCAAATTCTGCCATCTTCCGTGCCAAACCACCCTCAAGCTCTTTATGCATGTTGTGAACATCAGCAATGTTGGTCATCATTGTAACAGTAATAATAAATGGTTTGATAGAAAGGCACTGTTTTTTAATATAGTGAGATATAGGTTAAGGAGGGGTGGTGTAACAATATGAGTAAATTTAATCTATACTAACATATTAATTTATTCACTAGGTTGAGATTTTATAATACTACCAAAATCCAAAAAAAAACTTTAAAAAATATTTCTGAATATAATTTTAAACATTAATTAAAAATGCAAGATCGAAAACAGCTGTGACTTATTTGACACCTACCCCCAAAAAAAACCTATAGGTTTAGGACCCGTCTAGGACCCGTTTAGGCGGTTCGAGAATATTATTCATATTGGCCATAGCACAATGGACAACGCACTGGTATTTTCCCGGCTGGATTCTGGAAAAACGAAAAAAGTTTTTTTTTTTATAAAAAGCATAACAATAAGTTACAAAAAAAATCACTTGTTTGTATCTCCTGTGATTTTTTTGATTTCACCATACGGCTATCATAATTTATCACGTCTGGGTTTGATTGGGTGAGAATGCGCACGGGCATCGAGTTTTGTTGTTTGCGGTATGGTATTATTAATCAATTAAAAAAATATATTTTATGATTAATATGTAAATGCACAATTACTTTGTAGAGTTTAGTATAAATAAAAAAGGTTTTAATTATTAAGTAACAAATATTTTAGTAGCTTACTGAACTTCTTATCAGAGCATTGTATTAGACTAATACGTGTTCCGTTTACCTAAGAATTTGTTCTTATATTTAAAATGAAGAAACCGTGAACATGTAAAATTAATAAAACTGCTTGCTATTTATCTTAACGATATCATTATATTTGCTAATGGACTCACATATGAACGTGAAAAAAAAAGTTACCGTATTTTGCGGTTGCATATTTGTACAGGCTCTTCTGCCAATGTTCTTCGACAACTATAGGCCCATTATAATAAATAGTACCGATTTTTTTTTTAAACTTATGATTGGTAGTGTAATGTTATTATGTATATTATTAGATATATAAAAAATGTAAATAAGATTAATATGAACAAAAATATAACTTATCGTCATATATCAGGTGACTTATTTAGCCAGCTATTGCAAGAGAATGCTACTCTTAAAAGAAACAGCTTCTGTGATAAAATTGTTGAATTGATTGACAATGCGAACATCAATTCAAAATTATAATAAATATCTAGATCTTATTTCTTTTTTCACATCTACAAAGAGTTTTTGTTTAAAAAAAAATGTTAAAAAAACAAAACGCATGTTGAAAAGCATTTCAGATAAGCAGGACCGGTTACCAGAATCGAAACAAAATTAGATATAAACAATCAATAACAAGACTACGTTATCCTTTGCAGTCTCACATCCATTAAACGCGCATCCAAAATAAAGCAAGTGTTTGTTCGATAAGCTCTTAGCCCTAACTCTTCATTCAGTCTTCAGCTTTTTCACTGTGGTTCTGCTGAACCCTATCTGGAAGGCGAAACAGTTTCTGCTTACGCATAAGATTCGCGCCTTCACAGCTTTTATCACTGCTGGGGCCCTAACAGTGCAAAAATTTCTTTTTTTGACTTCTATACTTGAATTTTTGTCATATTGTCTGATGGAACGATAGACGAACATTTGGGTTATATTCAATTTCTTCTCTTTAAGGGCCCACTTCATATTTAAAAATGAATGTATTTCGAAATAAGGCACATTTTAACATTTACAAAACATTCGGAACTCAAATTCAATAAATATTTTCGTGGACAGCATTAAAAAATCAAAAGTTTTCATTATATAACAGAATTTACGATCCGACTAGACCTTTGGAGAAAAAAGAATCTCTTGTCAGCGGTTGCAAAAATAATTTTGCTAAATAGGCTTTTAAAAAAATTGTGAAGTGCGGTGATTAACAAGGTTCTATAATAAACGGTAGGAAAACGTAGTCCACACTGATTAACTCATACTTTCGCCGTTTACCTACCTTTTCCTTGAAATGGGCTGGCAATGCGTCTATGCGAGCGGCTTCATATTTTCAATATATACATTTAAACGTAAAAGAAATACCACGCACTCCCGTTTGGTAATAAGCATATCAATTGGGTCGAAACGTACCAACCGTCGAATGAAGAAACCGGATGATAATCAATGTCCATAATATAAAATATCCATTACAGTATCCGACATTCAGTCAGCTCCTTACTTGATTGCCTCTGTTACGCCAAAAACTTGCCTTTTTACTTATTATTAACTTGAAGCTAAGAATTTTGTATACGCATAATTCACGTCTAGGTGAGAGAAAAAAAATATCTTATTAAGAATAAGAAGCGAATTTCACATTCATGTGATATTATCAGTTGTATTATCATAGTACTATCACTGTAATGGTGTTTGTTGATTTGGGCCGTGTAATATATTTCTAAGATTTCCATATGTATAAATAGTCTATAATAAAACCAATAATAAACCATAGGGTCCGCATAAAATTCGAATAAACGAGTAAAATATCAATGAAACAGTTCTAGAACTACAGTCGTATCATATACATAGGTTAAGTAAATTTATTAAGTAATTGGATTAATTATTATTGGATGAAATCACGCATTTTGTTAAACCTACACTAGATTTTTATTTATTAGATATGTAAACTCCCTAATTTGTTCTTCTTTTCGGGCTATAACGATATTTTCGATGAGGATGATTGCAGTGAATATGTTACGATTATACTTTGAGAAGATGCTGGGCCTTTTAAAGTTGTTTGACAAATCTTTTATCCCGATTGCACCGTGCTGAGTAAAATAGTTGTAAACAATCATGTACAAGGTTTTTACAACGCCGTCCAAAATAAATTAGTTGTAACCTTAAACCATATTCCATACGTGATTGGTAGTCGATGGTTACATGCTAATAGTTCATTTATTATTTTTGCAGTTTACTTTCTTTTGCATTAGACACAGCAGGTGCGTTATTAACGTCTAAATAACGTTAATGATACCTTTTACAACACCACAGATGTACAACAATTCAACAATATTTTAAAACCTTGGAGAAACCAATTGGTGCTGCTACTATATTAATGTCTGATGAGTCTTAACTTGCAATTGAAATAGTGCATTTACTTTGCAAGAAATTTTTGCAACTCGAAGGTGATGACAATAAAAATAATCTCCTGCAGACCGATTCCGGCCACGGCGGCCGATCTGCAAGAGACCAGCCAAGTGCGCAGGATATATTACAGTGCACAAGCGTTTGCGCAGACGCAGGTGCAATCACTCTTCCTTTTACCGTATCATAGCAAGATGGGACGGATAACCAAGACGACCGGAGAAAGTTAAGGCGCAGAGGCGGTGACATTGAACCGACCTCTTTATAACGACTTCTCCAAGCCGGGGCCGACTTTTTACATGCCCATCCGACACATGGATCATCTTACTTTTCAGGCAGTCTGGTGATCGGCCCGTAATGCCTTTTTTTTTACGTGAGGGAAGTGCCTACGTGGCAAGCGGAGGGCAGCCCCCAGTAGCGGAACTGGTTTTGGCTTCGCCGTGGGTGACTAGGCCACGGTTACTGGAGCCCTTCCGCCTCGACAAGGCGAGAACACTGGCTTGGAGGGGAGTCCGTAATGCCATAACCCAACTAAGAAACAACAACACAAAGTCATTTCCCTTCGCGGGATTCGAACCTACGACCTCCTTTTTCAAAGTGCGGGCCTATACCACTAGGTCATGGAGGCAGTCATTCGTTTATTTAAAGATGTACTAAATAAAACACTTGTTTTATTAATAACACAAGTATTACAGAGCGCAAGTATTGTCACTAAAATTTAGTCAAAGTCGAATCATAAGTTCACATAATGAAAAACTTTTGAATTTTTAATGCTGGCCATAAAAAAGTTATGCCTACTGCACACTGAAATCACAACCGTTGCAAGCTCTTTACTTTACCCTTAAGAGGAAATCGATGCATTTTACAATCGAATAGCGTTGCACATATGTTTGTATTTAAATCGATTCATGTAGTTATCAACCACATATATATACATTTAACGAATTTCAAACACAGTTCGTACGCATTTTTTCTTGGATTTTTTTTTAAGTTCTTATTATTTTTTTTTTATTTTTAAGAAGAGAAAATATTAAATCACTTAAAAAAAGTTGTTGCCTGCAGTTAACGCAATATATGTGTATTAGAAAGATTGTAAAAGAAATCAATTATCAGGACATAAAAACTTTATTGTTAATTTAATCTAATCTTACTTTTGATTATAACAAATCATTTTAAAAATACAGGCAGCTAATTTTAAAGACCTTGATTTTAGTTTTATAATGTAAATATTATCCTAATATATTACTGATAGACTTTACTAACATAAAATAACTGGCAAAGGCAAAGAATCAGCCGACTAATCAATTGGGTTATTTATTCCAACCAGCTAAACCGTTTAATCAGTACAGAATAATATAGATGTATTGTAAAATCTAATATATGACGTAGATGTTTTGGAGGAATTGGATTATTTTAGAACTATGATCTCAGAAGGTTATCAAACATACGGAACCCGGAGACATATATACATTATTGAACTATTTTATAGGCTCTAGCTTGTTAGAACTTATGTGTGTGTTACGCGTAGATACCAATGCTAATGTATTCGGATAAAACTTATTATAATAATAAAATCTACATGAATGATATTTAAATGAGCTTACTAGAGAGACACTCGTTTAAACTTTGTTCTCTTTTACTTTGCCCTACTTGTTTAAAACGAATTGTAATTAACGTTTAAGTTTACTGTTTATTATTTTAAAGGACGAAGGGTAATATTAACCAACACTTCATTATTTCATGTATGCTATTTTTTGATCCAGCGAAGAGATTAAAAAATTATATCTATCTATGCTTAAAAAATGGTACCTGTATAAATTATTAATTAATTAAATTAATGTATTCAAGTTATTTTGTAAGATTTTGTAGCGTATAAAATTGTTTTATGTGACAAAATGTTGACCTTGATTTACATTTTATTTTATTACTCGTCGACGTACGTTGTCGAAAGAAAATACTAATGTCTTGTAAACAAAGTCTCGAACTACGATCGAACAAATTAAATCCAGTTTATGGGCAAATATGCCATTTACGATCAGGGACACGTATCGCTCTTCTTTTAGATGTGAAAACCCTATAATAAGACAACGGATCTATGAAACAAGATAATAGAGGGGAGATAAACTACAACCCTACGATTACAAACTTTGAGTAACGAACACCCGCAAAAAATAGTATATCCAATCATACAATGGGATCCCATTGCAATTGAATCCCTGTAGACTTATATACGAAATATAGAAAGCCTTTTTGTCAATGGTAGAGCTCTCACAGTCTGCCTGTGGTGGTACAACTGCATTGCCGGTTAATCTACCGCCACACAGTATTGTTAGTATTACTGTTATCCTAGTATTTATTACTGTAATCCGCTTTCTACAGTAAGTATTATTGTAATCCGCTTTTAATGGTAACGTTTCCGGCAAAGTGTAATTACTGGACACAAAGATATCGAAAATAAAAACGTAGTAACCAATAAAACCAACATTTGTCAGACATACACCAATCGACTTGCTTCAATTTACTGACTTCAACAATGTATTAAAAAAAATAAGAATGGCTCCATGTGTCATTTACTACATTCTTGCTTTCCAGCGTCGATATGACGTCTTAAACCTCTTGGCAATGAGCGCACAACATGGCGAAGCAAGATCTGTGTGACACTGGGTTGTTATTGGAAAGTGTGTCGCTCAATTTCCTTAATCGATGAATACAATGTTTCAAAACAATCCGCGGGATTCCAGCCCAAAATCTCCACTAACAAAAGCTAACTAGGGAAGCTAATGCTGAGCAATGAACGAACCTTTACTTTTTATGCTTATTAAATGTCCTTAAAGTGAGAGGAATTCAGCCAGTATTCGGGGTCGTATTTCTTTGAAGGTCTTAAAACTGATACAATAAATAATAATAGCTTGTAAGATTACAAATGTTAATCACTCATTGCTAATTTTAATTAAGTTAAAATTAGTGGGTGCATAGAATACAGGCGTGTTTGATTAATCTCAAAACAAGATACTTTGAGTTGATCACTTATATAAACATATTCAAAGTGTGTCACAGCAACTGGTTTATCGTGTGTAGTAGTGGTAACTTCCATTAAGAAACTTTTATATCTTCATAAATATTGTCTCGTATTAAAATTAATTAAAAGGATTTGAAAGTAATAGCAGTTGAGTACAACCACCACCACACAACCACACCTGTAAGCTAAAATAGATGAAGATATGCCTGCACACTAATTACTTAATGATAACTGTTTATGATATAATAGTAAAAAATCTTCTGGCAGTAAATTAGCCATGTACAATTAAAAGTAACCAAATTTTTAAAGCAATACCAAGACGAGAATATTTACATAATGTATGTACACAATTAAAATGTTTAAATATTATCGGCGATTCTTGTGAAGAAAGTTTAATTCTTGTACATACAGATTTAACTACAACTTCACAAACTGATTTCGTTTTTTTAATTGAACCGTTTACTACAAAATGCACAAAACAACTAAATGGTTATTAAGAAAAATCGAAAGACGGCAGAGTGTTATTTTTATATAAACAAATAAAATAAAAGCCCATTGCTATTTTGAGCTTAAACATACTTATTTTTATACCGTTGACGTACTTCAACAAGTATAAAATATCTTCCGCAAGTAAAAAATTGTTACATTACTGATAGAGCCACGTAAATAAAAATAAGATTTTATTAAATGACACCGCGAATTTACAATATCAAATTGCTCACGTACTATTTTCATAATTAACAAAACATACACAATGACTAGTAATTATTTTGAACATTATTCGTAATATGCCAATAACTAAATGAATTCTCAAGTAATTTTTTTACTAACGTATTATTTCATATGTTTGTATACTACGAGCATATAAGCTTGTAATTTATCAATCTGTTTCATTATGCCTAGAGATAAAGAACTTACACATATGTAGCATTGACGAAGTTTAAAACCTAAAGCCATATGTGTTTTTTGTGCTTTTAGCTGTATCAGGAATGTTAATAGTGACTGATTAGAATAGATTTGCATAAATGTTTAATTGAAAACATATACTTTATCAATACAACTGCATAAAATTCCTTGAATTTTATACAGAAATGCTAAAACGTAAGATTTCATACCAATCTCGTAATTTTTATGCTACTCCTAACATTTTCATGGTTGATGCATATTCTAATATAATCAACACTATTGCTCTATACTTTCAAATTGCAACAAACTTATATTCTTAATTCCACGGTAAACCAAAAGGAAGCATACCTATACACACAATTTTAACGATAATAGATGGCAATGTCTGCGGTAGTGTGTTCTTGACCGATTCCGGTCACGACGGCAGAGATCAGCCAACTGTGCGGGATACAGTATAATGCGCAAGCATTTGTGCTGACACAGGTGCACTGTCTCTTCCTTTACTCTCATAGCACGATGGCATGGATACACAACCGAAGAGAAACCAGGTGCAGAGGCGGTGACGTTAAACGGACTCCTTAGTAATGACTTCTCCAAGTCATTGATAGATAGTGTAGACAGGAGACCTGATTCTATATATCCCCTTACCCAGATAAAAAACAACAAAAAGTCATTGCCCTCTGCGGGATTCGATGTCAGGACCTGATTTCTGTAAAGCGCGGGCTAATATCACTATGTTACGGAGGGGAAGGGGGAAAAGGAAGAGAAATTGTAGGATAGAGGAAAAAAATATATTCGTGTTGTTATTTTTTATCTATGTAGATTTACGTTCAATCGAATATTCGTAAACTTTATTATCTCCTCGTTCTTTACGAAACATAAAATCCAGTATATAGACTCAACGTACGTTTTACTCTATGTTACTAAAGCAAAAATTTTTCTAATCGTAAGTAATTTACATCTACATTATTAAAATTCTACGAGAAGAAAAAAGAAAAACGACGAAATCAAATTACATTTTTAAATTAGATTAAATAATTTACATAAATGCCAATTTCCTCCTTATCAACTCGATCTCCATTCAAATCGGTAAATTATAATAATGTATATTCGACATACACATATACAACCAATGATACGTGATATTCTTAAACATCTGGCTTAAAATAATATCTGTCATTTAATGATTATTTTGTATTTGCGCGAATTATTCACGATTTTAAATGAAAAGAAATTTACGGATTTCATCGCGTTTCATTAAATGAATAAAATAAATAATAATTGAAGTGTTATGACTTAATGTTATGTTATGTAAAATTTCTGAAAAGTTTTATAATAAATGCGAGTAAAATGCTATAAAATCCTTAAATAAGTATCAATTTAACTTAACCCCATTTGAAGGATCAACAAATTCTACTTACGAATAGGATTTCTTTGAATTTGCGCCTTGAAATCTTTGTCACTGCTGGCACCCTGACAGTGCGAGGGCAATAACTTCTTTTTCTGTTTACTGCACTAAGGCTCGCGTTATATCGTTTGAAGAAGCGATTATTATTATATTAGTATTCATAAGTAGTTCGAAAATCGGATTTGACGCGTGAACACATTGATTCAACCCGGTAACCGCCACTTGGACTTTTTTAAACGTCCACTCCATATTTAAAAATAAACGTAATTCAAAATAGTGCATATTTTTATTACAATAAAACTATCGATTATTCATTTACCTAAATAGGTATCATTATTCACATAAATCGTAGATATCTTAATACTGAAAGACATTTTCTAGCAGTCAACGTTTAGTGATGGCAAAATAGTGTGGTAGGTGCACAAAAATCAAAAGTTTCCAAAATATCAAAAACATAGTAAGATTATACACAAAAATAATTGATACGTAAGGACTTAAGAACATATACGTATGCAAAGACGTATAAATATATATTATACAAATACAGGGTGTCCAGTAATGAAGGGACAACCTTGAAATGACTTATAGCCGACACTGCACACAACAAAAATGCAACAAAAATATATTTTTACAAGAAACCTGGATATTATTTTAGAAAGACTGCATTTTTAACTTATTGTTCACTGCAAATAAATAAACTTATTAATGCTAAATATGACTGGCCCGTTGGTGTAGTGGTTAGTGATCCTGACTGCAAAGCCAAAGGTCGTGGGTTCGATTCCCACCAAGGACAAAATATTTTAGCGATGAGCATAGGTATTTGTTCTGTGTCTGGGTGTTAATTATCTAAATAAGTATATATTTAAAAATATATAAGTATCTATATGAGTTATCTGATAGTACAGGCTCTGTTACTCTAGTTTGGGATCAGATGGCAATGTGTGACATTTCACATGATATTATTATTATTAACCAGTATTGTTATGTACACTGTCACCTGTTATTCATTACTTACAGTTTAAAATAAGCAAATTTTGGACAGATTCCTTACGTTATATATTTATATAAAATACAAACACATACCGACTTCAGGGCAATCGGTGTGACGTTATAGAAATGGAAAGTTATACGGATGCAATTAAAGTCAATATACCGCAGCGCATAAGCAGCGTGAAATAAACATAGCATCGATATCATGTCTATGTAAAAATACATACATGTTAATTTTGTATTGAGGTTTAGCGATTCACGCACATACAAACATCCATTTTTAGACTGTTTAAACTACATACCTTGAGCGAGTTTTACTACGGCGGGATACCATCTGGCTGGATAGTGGTAGTTCGCCGATATGAGAACAGGCACAACTAAGCACGTGTAAGCTGCCATTAACCAGGCTCCACCCAAGGCAACCAAGAGACCTCGTGGAGCCCAATAAGGCAACAGAAGCACCAGTGATAACAACCACACTGGAAAAGAGATTAAATCAATTTTATACTACTTGTAATATCCACAAACACCGAAAAATCATCAACGATAACAGATAACAATAAACAAAAAAAAGTAACTTTACTTAAATTCTCTCACAATTGATTTGTAAACCAACCAGATAAACACAAATAGGCCATCTTTTTATAGCAAAACAACCTTGAATATATTAAGATCATCAATAACATAAAAATGAATAAATTATTGAAATTAATCGTTACAGTAATATTTTAGGGGATTATCGAAATTATTTAAAACCACATACCGATGTTGGCAATCTTGTCTTCCGATTTCATCGTATGAATCTTCGAGAAGGAATCACTTCTCACACGACTGCGCACACGCGAAATCATGCCCATTGTTAAATTTAATACTTTTAATATATATTTCGTTATAAACCACTTTAAACACAAGAATAATGTAAACACAATATTTATAAAGATATACAGACGTATATTTCTGTTGAAAACAGTGCAGCTTGTAGTGAGTCCGTATCGTATGAAGTCACACACGTTAATGACATATGCGATTTTCTCTTGGGCGGGCGGTACATGCCCAGACGGGAGCGTTTAATGTTTTCTCTGTACGTGCCAATTGGATTTATTTATTTTAATTCCTATAGACAAATTCATAACTATACCTGAGAGAGATTTTAATAATTGTTACAAACGAAAAACATTGAACAAAAAATTCCATTGAAGCCCGTCGTTAATCGCTTAATGCAAGCATTTGATGACGTCAAAATTTAAATATAATTTAGTGTCAGTGACATGAGGTACAAGCGCCTCTCGAATCGTATTGCTCACGCCGTTATCCATATTTACGACTGACCCTTATTTTATTGTTCCAAGTATACAATTCTTGTCTTGCTTGCAAAAATAACAATGAAAGAATGCTGCATTATAAACATTTAAATCAATTCGAAGCAAATACTTCCGTTTTACTTTCTTTTATTATTTAATTCCAACGTAGGGCGGAAATAATTAAATAAGGCGGATTTCTAAATGTCCTTTTTGCTCGAGTTCTTAGAAAAGAAATATACAAATAATGTACTGGAAGAAACGAAAAAAAAATCATTACAAATAAATTGGAAAATTAACTAAGAGTATATTTGAAAATCAACTGTAGAAATGACATTGTTGATTAGTCACACAGTTTACAAATAAACTCGCGTACGTGAATTCTGTCCAGTTCAACGTAGTAAATCCTGCAACACTACCAATGGTGACCGAAATAGAGACATCGTCAATGATTGTTTTCTTTATATATATCACATGTTTTTAAATTTATTCCCTCTGTATTAAACATGAGATTTTGATGGTTTGTATTAAAGCAGTAAGCTTTATACTGTCCCTTATTTATATTGAGAAATGTGAAGTGGCGAACCTTGCACCTACACTGTTTACAGATACAGTTCGTCTAATTTTGGAACGTTTACTAGTTCATTCATGAGCATTTGATGCGCTCATTGTTGACTCGTTTTCTGTAAATAGAGATGGAATTTTCTCTTAAATATTAAAATAGTTTCTCTAAAACGCTTGTAAGAAAGATCCAGTATGTAATAAATTTAACAATTGCCTTCGTCAGTAACAGCATTATTTCGACATCCAAACCCCATCTAAAAGCGATCCATAACGACAAAACTTAATATTCAAATATTAGTTAGTATATAACATTTTTACGACATGAATTTCCTGTATTATTATACTACATGTTAAAATAAATAAATAAATAAAACAACGCATTTTATTACTACTAGTATTTAAGGTTAGTGTTTGATACGCGAGTACAAAGTAAGACAACATGTGATTTATGATTTTTTTAAACAATTTTTTTTATATATTAATAATATTAAAAACATATATATACCTTATATTTACAATACCATTATTTTTATAACATTATAATAACATTATATTTACAAAAACCATTATTTTGTATTATTATACTTCACTTTATATATACAC
>DWHO01001510.1:0-15267 GCA_018247575.1 Eurytides lysithous rurik
AAGTAGTGGGCAGCGGTGCGGTGCCGCTTGGGCGAGCGCTACCCAAAGGAGTTCCCAAGCGGGACGGCACCCGTACGAACACACTTGTTTGTCAGCTTGAATAAGTTTAGTTTTTCATCGTGACACTTTTTGCATTGGTAATTTACATGATGACAACAATTTACGATGTTTGCGCAGAGCGAGCTTTTGTGAAGGTGTGGGTTATCATAGCGGTTCGTTGGAAAAGGGATCGTCTGAAATTTTCATGGTGCCATATCTGATACGGTATTGTTTTATTACATGAATAGTGAAAAGCTTTACAAAATATATGACAAGGGTTATATTTTTTTTAAATAAAATTATTCGACGATAATGCACTGATCCGAATAATCTGATCTTTCATGAAAGTATTGTAATTGTATCGTCTCTCTGAAACGGATACAAAAATATGAAATTGCGAAAACCGAGCGTGCGTGAAATGACTTCCTAACCCTTTTTCGAATAAATCCTCAAGCTCCATTCACAACTGCGGTCTCTCTTCAGAACCAATCTTGTAGGATTACAGCTTTTAGATCTATTTATGTTGACCCTTACTTATCTACCCATAACAAACGACCGAGATAATATATAGGTACTTATGTATACATTCCACACTTTTGTTTTCGGTTAATTTTTATAATGGTACAAGTATATAGAATGTTAAAACGATGTAAACGCACGACTATAGCAAAATATATGGTTGAAGAGATTAAAAAAAAAAGACAAAAATGAACTTATCTCAATGGCATCGCAATGCATTCATCGCAATTCGAGGATTTCAGCTTTATGAATGTCCTTTTTGTTATAAATCATTGTGCGATATTCGTATAATAGCACTTTTTAAAGAACAAAGGAATGATTCTACGATCAGGGCAATACTTTGGGCATTAATTTATGGTTTTTTTGTTAAATCATTTTTTCTATGTGATTTTTGATAGATATCTTATATCATTGATGCATTTAGTTAATGTGGAAGAAAAAATCAAGTTAAAGTATAAAAATTCTATAAGACGAGTCCTAGGGAGTTTTCTAAATAGTATCAAAGCACAGACAACCTTTAACATTTATTTTATCTGAATATTATTCTATTATATTCTAAATCTCGAAACTCCAAATTTACTCTGATGTTTCAACTATATGTTAAACATACATATGAAACATCAGCATCACAGGGTGTAAATAAAGAATGCAATAAGATTCCATTTACGTATACAGTCTAACAGCTATTTTTCGAGAATTATTGGAATCGGAAAAACTATTGCATGTTGTGACATCTATGGGAATAAAACTACAAAGCTACAAACCTAAACAGAACTTAATTGATCATAGGCTGAGATCATCCGTTTTAAAAATAAATAATTGAGAATAACAACTGTTTTTAAATTTCTACCTAAGAACTTTCCATAATAAACTGTCTACAGGCAGTTATCATTAAATACATCATATATCGTTGGGATTTTATTTACAACCCATTATTTATAATATTATAAAAGATGCTTCCAAGAACGCTGGAATTTCCCCGTGGAATAGTTATACTTAACATTAAGGTAAAAAAAGAACCACCTCTTTTATTGCCAGCCATAATAATAATTTTGGTAAATAAGTCTTAGAGAAATTTTAAGGTACGAGGAGCCCGCAGATCAAGCATACAAAGGGTAACAGCAAACGGCCCAAACATATAGTCCGCGTTGATAGACTCACAGGAAAATAAATTTTGTCTACATTGGCTACATCTTAAAGCAATTTTATAATAAAATATATTCGAGAAGTTAAACCATTTCAACAACAGTTTAAGCATGGTAAAATTACCAAAATATGTAACTTTACTAAACGATGTAATAGTACATCAAACATAAATTATTCCAACAATTTCATCAGCTCGGGGGGTATCTATTCATTGAATCGTTTATAGAGAAATAGAGAAAGTTAATTAATTCCTGGAATTGTATCTCCTGCATAGAAATGAACATGAACCGCACCCCTAAAGGGAACAATTTCCCCGCTGCCGCAACTCATCGCAAACGTATAATGCAAAAGAATCAAAGGACTATTGGCTGTCATATTCTGATTACAATTATTGTATCATTATCTATACCACCTTTTATAACAGAAGTGTTTATTTTTAATTCAAAATAAGACAGAGTACGATAAACAATATTTACATCTATTTAATATAAAATAAACAGGCTTAACCACTACTTCCACAGTGTAGATTTTAATCGTAGTACGTCCTTCATTATTTTATTTTAATTTTTAAATAAAAAAAGAAGTTTATGTCTCGTCCTGTAACACAAAAAGTATTTCTGCCAAAAATGATATCGACCAGTTAACAAACACACTTTCAGATTTATAATAATAGTATAAAACTACATGCTCTATATGTTCTTGCAACTTAGTCTTAACATAATTTTTTTATTCACTGAAAGCGATTTTATCAGTTTATTATAATAATAGATAATATATCATCATATAAAATAGTAACTTCACCATTTACAGAATTTTTCATGTTTAGATAAAATTCTAAATATCCAATTGACCATTACCAGTGAGATTGAGGATAAATACATTTTAAGCCTCGTTCTAAGTCCTTAATAATTAAATAACGTTTTATTTTGAAATAAAAAAAGACTACTTTAAATAATAAAACTTGTTATGACATACTGTTGATTTATTTATAGTTATATATCTTTAAAAATAGTGCATTCGTATACATTTATTACAAAATAGTACTTTAAGCAATTGTTTTAAAGGAAAACAAAGAAGAAAGTAGAGTGTCTATAATCGTAAATAGCGATCGCCTATATCATATAAATCGACCAAAGAAGGTTTAATTAAAAACTAATGTAGTTACAATATTAATAGAAAAAATGAATGTATTGAGATAAGATAACATAGAATATATTTACATCATTAAAGAAAAACCTCACGACATGGCCAAAATTGAATGAGACAATGGTGTATTGAGTTTCTACGATAAGCGGCACCAAAACATTCAACGACAAAAGCAACCTCGACCATATTGGATCTCATAAATTGCTTACGCCTTATAAAGTACTAGTGGCTACAAATTCTAAATTTCTTTACAATTACACCAAAAGAGTTATTTGTTTGTATACATCTATTAGAGATGTTACGATATTAGCGATGTTCAATATTTTTTATATCTGAGGATGCGAATGATGACGCAGATCTCAAATTTATGTCAATAAAACTTATGGGTGTGAAAATAATCTTTTTTATATAAAAATCGGCATAATATAATAATTAATAAAGTAATAGAACTTTTTTAGAGTCAAACCTCTTTTGCAAATACTTAACAGCTGTACAGAACGAAATGTCTCCTGATTAAAATAATAATAAATGATAATAACAATATCCTCCCAACTGATTCCGGCCACGGCGGCCGATCTTCAAAGAGATTAGCTAAGTGCACAGAATATATTATAGTGCACAAGCGTTGCAGAGACACAGATGCACTCACTCTTCCCTTACTCTTATAGCCCGATGGGACGAATAACCGACACGACACGACACACACGACAGGCGCAGATGCAGCGATACTAAACCTACCTCTTAGTAATGACTTCTAAAAACCACCGCTAAATGGCGTCGGTAAAAATCCCATCAGACGCATGAATCATCTTACTTTTTAGACGATCAGGCCGTAAAACAAAGTCATTACCCTCCACGGGATTCGAGCCCAGGACCTCCGATTTGTAAAGCGCGGACCTATACAACTAGGCCACGGAGGCAGTTACTCATGTAATAATACCACTACTACCAGAGGGATTTCTAAAAACATAAAATTAAGATACCCGCACCCGAACATTTGTTTGTCTATGATACAAATCTTTAACCCGTATGTGTCAATTGGCGAAGTATCTAAGTAAATAAATTCTTAAATTTATTTAAGAAACAATATCAATGACTATAAAGATTCGATTATTTTTCAAGGCGGATTGCCTCGAAAAACTTCCTTCCTTCCACTCTTTAAGTGAATATGCTTTCATATTGACATTTGAGGCAGCGACGCTCAACCATTCAATGGCATACAGTTGACGTGCTAACCGAGGAATTCAATCTCGAATCGACCTATTTAGTACAAGGTGCATCGGAATCGGAAACCGGAAACCTATATATTTATTCCTGAAAATTACTGAATATAGGTACTCCATCTTATACCCGTGTCTCTAATTACGCAATGCGGAGCTCTAAAGAACAGACTTAGAAACTGTTCTAGGTAATTTATTACTGTAAGTGATATTGCTGTTATAAGTAAGGATGTAAATTACCGTCAGGCATCCAATTTGCTATAATTTTCTGATATATTAATTTTAGTTTTTATTTCACCAACCCAGCATCATGGTAAAATAATTTTTCAACTTTCTTTCGTTCTTTCTGCTCGTTCCTTATATTTTCTAAGGAAAAAACTCTTATTCTCATTTATTTTATCATACTTTTCGGAATTAGAGAAAACCCAAACCGCAGTGTTCTTTATTTTTGTTATTGAGCATATTGGTCAATTGGCACTTGGGACAAGTTACTTGTTAGTCATATTAATTTTACATAAACAAGCACCTGTATGCAGTAAGTAGGCTGGCCACAACACAGCTGTGGAAAGCTACTAACATGTTTGAACATATATAATTAAATATTCGAAAGATAAATAAATACATAAAAAGAAAATATTAAGCGCTAACAAAAAGTAATAATATATTACGTTAAAAAAATTGCCAATAAATATTTCACCGCTGAGTAGTGATGTGCAACCACTACTCCGCTGTGCTACTGGTTGTGGTTTTGAATAATTTCAAAAGTTAATTGTGTTTTTTTAAAGTGAAAAGAGAATTTTTTCTCATGCTTGGAACACAGAACGCAAGTTTTATTTTTTAAAACGCAGCCCTAAATTTTTGACAATTCGCAGCTGTATGTATGCCGTAAGATTTCGTTTATGGATTTTCTCAGTGGTGTAATTAAACGAAATAAACAATTATTGGACAAAATATATAAATCAACCGAAGACTTGATGTCAATCTAACAATATAAACAGAATCACGACATGGCCAAGGTAAAGATTATTGTAAATAGCTCCTACACCGTATATGATTTTTACAATAAACCCCTTTGATGATTTTCAGTTTTAATTATTGATTTTTGTCATTGTTTGAGTTATACACTAAGTTAAATAAGTATTCGTGCCCTTTCACAGAATTTTAATTCGTAATATGGTCCTTATTCATTGTACAAACTGAAATTAATTTCAATCTTTTACTTGTATACAAATTTTTATTAAAGGTTACGAGTAAACACATCTTGTGAAAAACTGTATATTTTTAAAATACAAGTAGGCTTTTTGCATACTCATTTTATTTCTAAAGCGTAAATAAAACATTTCTTCATAATAAGTATGTTAGTAACAGTTTTTATTTTCAGATGCTTTCATTAGTATATAATGCAGTAATCATTTTTTAATGAGGTAAATACATAACAAATGTACTTTATTATATTATTTTTATATCATTTTGATAAATTAAGCTATAATAACATTACTTTGTTGCATTAAGTAATGTTTTCAACAATTAAGGTTATTAAATCCACTTACTATAGTAGTCTTTTGAGATAAAAGATTTATCTGCACATTCATGTGCTTGAATTGCTTTTTTCTATTTTCTTAACAATGTCTTGCTAGGTAATGATCTGGTTCATACAAGAATGAGTCCATTAATATAGGGGACGTTCAATCTACAAATCAATTTACATCATTTTCTGATAAATTTTATATTTATATGTCACAGCACTTGGTAATAAAAATGTTTTATATTTATAATAATTTTCCAGAATATTAAAGATATGTATAGCACTATTAAGTGACAATATTTTTTTGGCTATTGAATACTAATTTATTTTAGAAGAGCCAATTTGACCAACTCCTTGCTCTAATGTAAATTGATTTTATATTGTGATTGAAATGCACTAGCAAGCATTAAAAAATAATCATAAATATTTTTTGCAACTCTTGTGAGTTCAACTAAATTGTTATCAAGATTAAATTTTAATTGGGATTATTATGATTTCAACAGTTTTTATTTAATCTGTTATTATTTTTTAAACCTTAGTCTCAGATTGTATTTGGGTTTCAATTATATTTAATAAAAATATGTAAGAATTGTAAATTTTCTGTATATATAAATAAAATTTCTATTCTCATAACTCACCTTTTTTTTTATTTTTCAAGTAGTTTGTTAGGTCCTATGCTTTTTTGATTCTTACAATAATTTTGCTTGTTTAACCCACAGCAAATAGATTTCAGTCACATATATTATTCTCAGTGTATGTGTATATCCTTACGGTTACTACTTTTGTCAGTTTTATGAAGTAAGAATAACTAACTTTTTGGTAATAAAAAACATAAATATTTAAACACTGAAATTAAATTTACAGTTGCAATTTTTTTTATGGGTTAGGCTGACAAACAAGCTAGCGGCACACCTGATGGATGACAAGTGATCACTGCCGCCCATGGACATTTGAAACATTACAAAATTAGCAAATGCGTTGCCAACTTTTAAGGAGTGGAATTAACTGCATCAATTGACTATTTTTCCTTTTAATTTTTATATGGCTATATAATTGTGTATGCATTGTACAATATATGTTTTTACATATATTAGAAAGGGAACTTTTAATAAACTGTGTACATTATTTTGTTGCATTTCTTCTTTTAATTTCTTGACTTTTTGTTTTATGGAATTAATTATGTACTGAACAGCTCTCATGAGGCTGATGGCCAGGTGTGAAATTTAGATAGTTAATATAGCAATGTCATTACTAAATTCATTCATTTGTTAGAGTTTTGTTTTAGAAATAAATTAATAACTACTAGTATATTTTGTTAATAATTTTTACCAACAGCTTTGTTTTGTGAATAATATATTAAAGAAATCTGTAATTAAATGTCAATATACATGTTATTCGTTATGAATAAATGAGCAAGTTGTGTATGTGTTGAAAAGTGACAAAGTTGCCCATAATATCATAGTGATAGAGCCAAACGTAGTGTAGAACCCATTGATTCTACACTACACTTGTCACCCAAAGACGTATTTCGAACTGTTCGTTGACAGTAAAATAACTAACAATTTGGTTGTACTGTTCTAGTTGATCGCTACAGAAGTGTCTATTAAACTTGTCAAAAAAAAGAATGTACATTCACAAAAAATATATTTTTTCACCAGAAGTGATGGATCCTGGAATAGATAGTGAATGGCTCGGGTATAAAAACGATCATATTGACGAAGTCCAAAATATTGGCAATGTAGCTCGCAGCTGGCAATGGAGAGAAAGAGGCATAGAACCCCCAAACTATCCTAGCAATAAGACAGTACTGGAAAATGCAGCGGAGGATATTCTTGTCCAAAAAGAACTTAAAATCAGGGTGTGTTTTATTTCAAATATTCTATTTATTTTAAAATAAGACATTTTATGTTGTAAAGTATTTTGTTACAATTATCTTTTATTGTGTGCTCCGGTTGGATTTGTAAGACGACACAGTACGCATGCAGTATGTATTACATACAGTAGTTAAGTTTTTAATATTTTTTTTAAAATAATGCCTTTAGTTTTTCTCCTAAGGAAAAGTACATACTTACACACACACTTTTTTTGAATAGTTATAATGATTACAATATTAAAAAAAATAATCCTCAATTTGTTTGTACAGTGCTGTGACCTACCTGAATATCCAAGATCAACTTTTTTAATGGTATTCAGTCCAGATGGGTAAGTAACATTCAATAGAGTTTTCTTTTTAATAATTAATTAAATTAAATTTTTCTATTATTATCACATCCCACATTACTGTCCATCATGGGGATGTAATCTAAAACTATAATAAATGCTCAAAATTAAGAAACTTCAAAAATGTACAAACCAATTATTACATTTAAAATATTAGTAAGAATTATAGCAACATGGTAAGCATGATTGATTTTAAGCTTGTCACCTCTTTACTAAACACAAAAGTATTTATTACTAGAAACAGATTTGTGTTGTAGCCAATCATTGAGATATAACTACTATCCTGAAAATGATAATCATGCTGTAATAAAAAAAATATAATAACCATTATTACAATAAATTCTAGCTAACAACTTGTAAGGAATTATTATGATAAGAGTTTTTAAATATTAAAAAATGGTGATAGAAATAAATTATTCTTGTATTACAGTGATTTTGTATTTTATTACAAAATTACCCAGTAATATAAACAAATTACATAACTTATCCCATAAATTGTGAGATATTCTGATTTTTCTGTACTTCTAAACACTTTATTTTGCTAAGGTTAGCATATATTTAATATGGATTTAGCAATTTTGTTATTATAGCTCTCGCAGTTTTATTTTCATTAGACCATTGATTTTAATTTCCAATGTTGTTTTAACTTTCAGAACCAAAGTTGCATCCACACATGGAAACCATAACATATATGTATCAGAACTAGCCAGTGGGAAGCATGTGAGAATACTTAAAGGACACCCACGCACACCATGGTGTATTGCATTTCATCCCTCACATCCACAATTAATAGGGAGCGGATGCCTTGGAGGCCAAGTCAGGGTCTGGGACATCTCTAGTGTATGTGCATAAGACTTTTTTGACCCCAAATTGCATTCTCATATGTATGTTAGATAAGCATACTTAAATATATTTTGTAAAAAAAATTACTTCATATGTCAGGGGGGCAGTGAAGTCTGGAATGTTCGGAATGAGACTGTGATAGCCTCCATTGCATTCCACCCTCGTGAGCAGCTGCTGGTTATAGCAACATACAATGAACTCTACTTCTGGGACTGGAACCAACCGGCACCCTACACTAAAGTTAAAACAAATAACATTAATGAGAAAGTAAGGTATGTATAGCCTTTATTTTTATTTCATAGAAAATACACTATTCAGTACACAATCACTTTAAAGAATAATATAGTGCCAAATCAGATCATCACAAATAAATGTTTAGTTATAAATGCAAATTATATATGAATTTAAGCAGTAAGATCAGTGAATGATATTTAGAAAAGAGTTATAAGCTTTATGTTCAATTGTCATTTTTACCATATAATTGTAATTTTTTGGATTTTAATAGTGATTGTCAGCTTTTTTCTAAGTGGCAGAACTAATACATAGTCAGCCTGGGATGGTATCACTACATTGCCAGTATATACAACCGCCAAGAAGAAATTTTTAAGCACTATTGTATTCTGGTTGGAAGTACAGCGATGCCAGAGTAATTATAGAGCATAGATATGGAACGTCTCAAATCTCTCATTGTCTCTCTCAATAATATTCAAACTTTAAACCGCTCATGTGCTAAATTTCGACCTATACCTTTATTATTAAATGATATGATTTTAAATGTTTAATTTCAAAACATAGCAATCCCCACCTTGACAATTGTGTAACTAATTCGTTTCAGGTATGTAGCATTCGACGCATTGGGCTACAAATTAATAACAGGCATATCGTTGTGGGCCACTCCGGGGGGCTCCGCCTCACTCCTTCAGCAGTTCTCCTCTCTGAACCCCTCCAACAACCAATCGGCGTCGAGAAGGGAAGATTCCGACGACAATGGAGGCGCCAACAGACCCCAGCCGGAGTCTTCGGGTTCCGCACAAGAGATGATAGTGAACTCCTACCAGAACCTGGTGCAGCGCTACGACAGCCTAGTGAGGAACTACCAACGACTGTACATGGTACGCCATAGGCTTACCAACACCCCGCCGCCGCCCAATACGGTAATACGCTTAATTATACTAAATACAAAATAGCGTCCGAGTTTCGGTCACGGCGGCTTATCTACAAGGGACCGATCAACGCATAGTGCCCAGGTTTACGCGCAAACATGATCGCGTTGTCCCAGGAGACGGATAACTGGTACACCACCAAAGAGAGTTGTTGGTATAAATTCGGTAATCTTCAACCTACCTGCTGCTATGCGGCGTCGACTAGTAAGGGTTTTTTTTACACGTCCATCAGAGAAATATTTAACTCAATATTTTAGAATCAACTATGAAACATAAACACATAGAGTAAAAACCCGTACTCTAACTTCTCTTTATAAAGCTGACCAAAGCACTAAACTACAAACACTCCGATTTATAAAAAATATTATCTGGTTATACTTTTGGAGCCTCATATATTAACATAATTATTTAGCTGGGACAAATCTAATTAGAAACTTGGTCATTCATTATTTTTGGGCCATACAAGTGCAAAAAAAAAACACGATATGAAATATTGATTACGAATAAAAACAAATCGTTCATTAGAGTTACTGACTGTCTGATAAAAGGATGACAGTACTTATGAAAAAATGGTTCGTAAAATAGTCCCATAACATAATTATCGAATTGTTGGAATACTTAGGGCAAAGAACAATATTTATCAAAAAATAGAGTATACAACTTTTTAATAATTTAATGTTAGTTCTATTACATTTTTCAATAATTTGAAAATAAACGACGATGCATTACTATCTCCGATACTATCAGGTTGAATGACTTGTAGATCGACCGCGGCACTGACCCAATGGAGACGGACACGTCACCTGGCGGCGTAACCCGCACCGCCCGGCCCAGCGCTACTCCACAACATCACGACGGTAAGCAGAACAGCACCAACTTTCATCACATCAATGCATGCGCCTTTCGTCTGGTAAGTTGCAGCTGAAACAAATGATTTGACGACATGCATAACTTAGTGATAGTTCACTGAAGGTTTATGGTTTAGGCTGACAAACGAGCAAGCGGCTCACCTGATGGTAAATGATTACCGCCGACCATGGACATTTGCAGCATTACAGAACTAGCAAATACGTTGCCAGTCTTTAAGGAGAGGAGTTTTTGAAAGAGGGAGGAAGGAAGAGTGGGAGGGAGGGAGTAATAGGGGGATGGAGAAAGAGGTAGAGAAGGGAATGCGAGAGAGAGGAAGGAAAGGGATTGGCCACCGGCCACCTCACTCCCCGGACAAAACGCAGAAGCAAAAACACTCTGTGAGGTTGTGGTACTTATCAAGTTCAAGTCCATTCAGCAGTGGGTACAGCTATGTGACTACCACCGTAAAACTGACTAACTGAATGTCATTTATAACACCTGTACTTCATTTAAATGGCTTTAGTACACTTAATTCACCTTTCCTGTTTAAAATACCAAATATTTTTAAATTCGGTTTTAAAATTTTTGCTAATCAGCCATTGCCAGTATGTTCATCGATGACTACAGTATCGAATATACTGACGTGCGAATATGATCATTGCAATAAAACAAGTCTTCCGAAACAAATTTAATCTTCAACGTTAACAGCTTCACACTAGGAATTTAAAGAACAAGGTGGGTGTATCATTCTAACATTATTTTTCGTGACCCGAGAAATTAAAAGAATACAAAATTATAAAATGGTATTACTTTGAGTCCTCACTATCTGATAATTTTACCTTCTTACATAAAGGTATTTTTTTAAGAAATTATTTTGGTACGCAAGCAACTATACTCGCCTCCTAAACACTTGTATAGAACAGACACTCACTCAACAGGTAGTAAATTATTATGGAAGATAGTGATTGATACACCAACAAAAATGACTATAAGGTAATTTTTGTTGGTGTCGCTAATTGACATAAATAATATGATCTGATAAGTAATAAGTACGAAGGTATACTAAAGTGAATGTATATGTAGTGTATTTATCATATTTATTAATGTATTACACTAGTTTTATTGCACTTAACACAAATTTTCTTCACGCCCTGGGTTGACTGCGAGGGAATGCTTAAAGGTATTAAGTCCACCCATTATTTATTTAAATAAAAATAAATAAATGTTCTTCCCGTAGCAGGGCCGTCTACAAGTCGTCATAACGGTGGTGAAAGCGGAAGCGGTGAGACAAGCGACAGCCGGCTACTAAATATCGACGCCCTTACTTTGGGCAACCCTTCAAGGTGCATATTTTATCACTATAGTAACTTGATTTGTTCACAAATCTATAAATTTTGTAAGTAATTTTTCACTGTCCATTTTTCTAGGGACCAAGATAGGCACGAGGAGCAATCGATGTTCGGGTCCCGAGGCTCCGCCTTTCAGCCGCTTAACGAATATGCGGGACGATCTTTTCGGACCGTGGATCAGAACGAGCGTGTCAGATTATTACCCAATCCGTTCTCGTCGACGAATAGCGCGAATGGCACATCGTCAGCACCAGACACCGAACCTTCTGCAGATAATCCGACACATTCCTCACGCACCAGTATATTTACGTCGCCCCGAGTGGAGATTTCACATTCGGAAACTACCCTGCGACGGTCGTACCGCAACCTTCCTCCGCAGGCCTCTACCTCTTCAATGTCCAGCTTGCCGTTCACGCTCAACGACCTCGGCCCGCTCACCCGTTGGCCGGACGATTCGACCCCTTCAACGTCGGGCACCAGTTCCCATCAGAGGCCGACAATGACGAATTCCTCGACGCAGATGAGCCCCGTCTACACGCCGGCTGACGCTCGTGCGATCAATCAGAGCTTGGACTTGATACGGGACATACTCAGGGACTCCGGCACGAGGTTGCTGAATCTGATCACGAACATGTCGATATCGACATTGGCGAGCATGGAAAGGAGTAACCCTCGCAGGGCTGGTTCAAGGCCGCGTTCCGACGAGAGCGAGGGTGCCGATCGCCTTCGTGGGCCCAGACAGCGAGGTCGACGCTTTAGATCCAGGCTGCGTAGTGACATAATATCGTCCACCTCGGACTCGGACAGTGACCATTCTTTGGAAATGAATATTCTGCGAACACCAAACTCCACTTTTAGGGAGGATGAGTCTAGGGACGCGGACGGCATAAACACACCCAGTACCAGCCGACAACAACGCCCCACCGATCGAATGACCTTTGAGCTGAACGACGAATCGGCTAATGAAGGCACCTCTGCGGGAACGAGCGGAATCAACGTGTCCGCTTGCAACAGCAGGTTTCATGTGCGGACGCATCGAAATTCCGGTAGAGAAGGCCCAAGCACCTCAGATAGGGATCGACCCGGAACCTCGGAAAGCCGCAATCAAAGCTCCCGTTCGGATGGTGCATCGACTAGCCGAGATGATTTTTGGACAAGAGGAAGCACAATGCCACCTCGCGAGGCTTATAGGAAAGTGAAAGGCGGCGTGAATGCCCTAAATAGACATACTGCGATACTGACTAACCTGTGGTTGCAAGCCAGTCGTGTTACGATGAGGCAGTTACGCAACATGTGGGAGAATTTGCGTCGGCGTGTGCTGATGCTCCACAGGCAAACTGGTAACCAGGATGCGCCCAGTCATTACACTAGGTCACTTCTAGAACGATGCATGTTACTAACTCAAATGACAGACAGCGTGCAAGGCTCCACGGGCAACCCCAGCAGACTGCGAACTGAAAATGCGGATACTGACACCAGGAACCGAGATGTCCTGATGGACGAAACCAACGGTCCCAGCAATGAAAACGAAAATAATTCATCGCCTAATGCTGAAAGGCCTTTAAGGCAATCACCTCCCAGGCAATCAACTCAAAGGAGAAGTTCAGTTCGCTTCTCACCAAACCTTAGAAGAAGACTGCAGTCCGGTTACAGGTGGAGGCCTGAAGACGAACTGAGAAGACTCTCACGGAACACTAAAATGAATCGTCTATTTCAGAGATACGCGAATAGGCCTCGCAGAGATTTTGCAAGAGCGTTGGAAATCAGCGCCACGCGGCACGAGATCAGGATGAGAGCGATGCAAGTATTGTCGGTGATGTTCAATATGATGATGATGTGTTTGGAGGAACGCGGCTTGAGTCGACTCATAATAAACATGCTGAGAAACTTGAAAAAGTCTTTAGCGCTGACCTGTTTAATATTAATGTCAAATAGAAGCGTCAGTCGTACTGCGAATAGTCCTTCGCAACAAGCCACGCGAATGGATGCGCTCAACGTGGTTAGAATTGAGAATATTGACCACGCTGGACCCGTTAACGTGGACGGGCCGGACGAGTCGCCCAATACGTATTCCAGCGGCACTGACGAGGAACGATCGCAAAATCGAATGAAAGATAGGGATTCGGCGTCAACGTCCACGGCCACGCAGAGTACATCCACTAGAGACCGCCCGCAAGAAATCGCCTCGGCATCTGCCGCCTTGAGCGCTTCCGTGCAGAGATGGAGCAACCGCCTCGCGGTGCAAATAGCGGCTGCGAACCGGAATAACTCGGTTACAGCAAACAATCGTCGGAAGATCTATCTTGAGCGGAAACGCCAGAAGGCTTTGCACAAGACGAATCCGTTGGCACATCCTCTCATGAAGAAGAGGCTTTTCCCACCCGTATCCAATCACAGGATTCCGGTCCTGCGATCGTTGCCGCGTAAAAAGGCCGCAAGCACCGCTCCAACGCCTAGGAGCGATTCTAATCCGGAGCCGGTGGCCGGTCCCTCTAGCCTGCCCCCGGGCGCCGAAACCGCCAATCAGGACTCGCTGAGGAACGAGTTCGAGCAGAGATTGAACATGATAGGGCTGGCGCATTTGCAGGCGGTGCGCATGCGAAACGCGGCAAGGTACAGGCGCATGCAAACGATAAGGTTTTACACCCCTTCGTCAGTTCGCGAGATGTACGCGCTGCAAGCGAACGCCGTAGAGAGGCAGATGCAGGCCAGGTCTCAGGGCCACATAGATGCGGGCAACCGTCGATCGTTCGCCACCTACATTTTGAACGAATCGAACGAAAGACCGAACGATGAGTTCTACACGATGATGAACAACGCCCCGATGCCGCTGATGCAAGTGAACGATGTCCCCGTGACAGTCGAAGCTTCTGTCAGTCAACCGCAAAGGCTGCCGAGGATCCACGAATATCTTCAACCCATCATTTTAGCTCAGGTGAGTGACCATTATACTTTTTATGCGAATGCTGGTTTAGTTTGTGTATTTTATACTTTGTTAATTTGAAACCGATGCTTACAATAAAGCATAATTTTAAGTACTCTTTGTGTTTGTGTAAGTAAACGAACTGAATCATTCTACTAATTTCATTTATTTTTGTAAGATTGAATTCTAAGAAATTTCTTTTGTTTTCGCTCGACATACTTCTAACAAGATTCAATGCGCTATCATTTAGCGTCGCCATCTTTGGGCAATATTTAAATTTATTTATCTTTGATATTCTATTTCAGCACGCGATGGCCGTCGAGGA
>DWHO01001511.1:0-15260 GCA_018247575.1 Eurytides lysithous rurik
ACAAATATTTGCCCCGGGTGGGAATCGAACCCACGACCTGCGACGCCGAAGCCAATAGCTTAGCATCTGCGCCAAACTATATATAACTCAAATGGCTAATTTTACGAATCCCATAAGAAAAATCCGTTACTACACGAGTAAGGGATTTAGTAGTTTTAAAGTATTAAATTTTACAGGTCGAAACGACACCTGTATGTCTGTTACCTAAAACCATATGAGATAAACTCAACAAATATCGATGCTGAAACTACACTTCTTCAACTTACAAATGCAATTTCTATCTTAATTCGCTTAACAATTCTTAAGACGCAAATTCAAAACTAGAAGTAGTAGTTAACTCTAAGTCTAGCCGTAATACACGTCCTCTATTTTTTTTTTGTTTGTTCTAATTTTGTTGATTTTTTGATGAAATTCTATTGATTTGATTTGATTTGATAAAAAGCAGTCATTGCCTTGCTTGGTTAGCTCAGTCAGTTGTTACTCGAAACTTAAGAAATCCTTAATGATTTTCAATAAAACTTTTGTCTTTATTCAATTATTTTCTAAAATTAAACGCATAAGTATGTTTCATCCCGCTCGATTGAGTTTTCTTTAAGATATCTGAAATCTATTGAGACTTTTTTTTAATTAAAACGCTGCCTCTATTGTAAGACAGAAATAACTTGTAATATGAGGGCGTTTAACATACATTAATCACACACGACAAACGTCCAGATCCGAGACAATTATCGGTTGGGAATCGAACCCACAACCTGCGAAGCCGAAGCCAATAGCTTAGAAAATGCGCCAAACGGGTCATCAATTGTAGCAGTACTACGTTCCAGCTTGAAGAGCAATATTACCAGCGTAATTACTAGGTCTAGTGAATAGATCTAGACATATAAGATGAATAGGTCTAAATCTATAGCATGGTCCATCTTATATATCTAGGTGATGAATGCAGTGCCAAGCAGTTGTAGGCAGGCGTGTCTCTATCCAGGTGCTCAATTCGTATCTCGTCATTTTAATTACTAAGAGAAATAAATGTAACAATATGAATAAGAGACCTTAGCCTTGTTGAAAGCTATGTCAATATTTCTTAGAACTTTCTAAAAATGGTTTCGATGTTAGAGTACTGATATAGATAGATGGTCACTCAGTGTCATTAAGAGAAAAATTTAAGACTATAAACATACCGACCGTCAATACGTGTGTATGAAAATTTTCATGTCACAAAAATATTAATGTCTTTCACAGGAAGTGTGACGTACGTAACATTAACACTAGCAACAAAAACAAGTTTGTTTTACCAAAGACTTGTTTACAACGAGTCAGTAATTCTTTTTATGGGCAATGTATACGTTTTTACAATTGGATTCCAGAAAACGCCCAAAAAGCTCCTGTTGCCAAATTTAAAAAAAATTCTAAAAGAACGTAAATAATTTAATTGAAGATAGCACACCATGGGAGTGATGTGATCACCTCCAGGCCATTTCAAAATGTAAATATAACAACTGTCAACGTAATTAAAAAAAAAAGTTAAAGTCCCCCTGAGTTTCTTTCGCCTGTTCTTCTCAGGACTGAGGATTTTTTTTCCAAACGGGTAGTAGAATCATTAGACGTCAAAATCACCTTTTGACGTCTAATGATTCTGTGTGTTCTGTAAACCAATCCAACTTTCAATAAAGAATTTTTGACTTTGACTTCACATTGCAAACTCCTTTATTGTATTGTAACTCTTGTAATTCTTCTCTGTCATTGTAACCTCCTCTCTCTCATGACAACAGTAATAATGATCTACGGCGGTAGAGCCATGCAGTAGTTGCCGCTGCTAAACGGCCCGGCTCTAACTGGATATGTACCACAACCTCACAGGAAATCGGCGTGAAGTGGAAATGTTTGAGCTTCCGCGATCATAACGCACTTACTAATTATTTTTGATGGTAAAACCTCTCTATTATCAACCTAAAAATATTATAAGTATTCATAAGTAAGAGGGTATATAAAGTTTTTACGTAATAGTCAGTTGTCATAGTTGGTCGGAAGTAGAGGATTTCTGTTATTCGGAAGGTACCAGTTTATCCGCGAAAACACAGACATTATGTATTAGAAACATTTATTCTTCGATATTCAATCGGCTTAGTGACGTTACCATGTCTAGGTAACATAGCAACGCGTCAGATGTTAATATTTATCTTTAGGCAAAACAAATACTTTTTGAAACGTATCGTGGTCTGAATTTTGAAAAAAAAATTCAAAATTTGTTTCAAATTATTTTTATTACATAGTATTATTTCTAACTTTATGTCGATGTTATTTAATAATATTAATAGTGGCTCCTCAGCTGGCACGAGAATCACCCGATAACATTTTTATTATGAATACAGGTTATTCATTAATTTATTGACGGCATAGCTCGTTGCGTAATACGTTAAGTACTTACCGTCTTATGAATACAAAATGTTTATCTTTTCACTTCAAAGTACAATTTACCTAAATGATATCGTTTGATATTCTTATAGACACCTTTTGCGAAAGTAATAAATCATTTTATTAATAATATTACTATCGTATCATTTGACATGATACTTATTAAAAAAAATCAAAACTATCCCGCCAAAAAATCATAACTATCGTCTCCAAAAGGTGAAAAAATCCTTCATGGGCATTGTGGCGCACGCATATTTAATAAAGTTCCACAAAATATGTTATATCTACCACTTGGTCCTTTTAAAACTAAAATTAAGAACATTTTGTTGCAAAAAGCTTACTACACTGTTCAGGAGTTTTTGGTAGATCAAAATTAGTGGAACTTCATTGATTGACTCATATATGGGATAGCTGTAGCATTGTATCAAGGCTTGTCGTACTGTAACCGTATTTTAAAAGAGCAACTGTTGGGTTTCTCGCCGGCTCTTCTTAACAGAACTGCATTCCGACCCGGTAGTAGTTTTCTTATGAACAAAATGTAAATATGACGATTCAAAAGTGCTTGTAAAGGCCTACTTGAATAAATATATTTTGATTTGATTGCTGCATAAACTAGATTCTACGATGAAGAAGATTAAAAATATCAACCTCCTCGTTCGATACTCTATGCATTCGTCAAGTGTCATAAACGTGCATTGCGTTATTACCGCATTGGTGTAATATGACAACGCGTTACTACGATTACACTTGAACACGCAGAACGTCCGCACGTATAACGCCAACCAACATTTTTCAAATCGGCGGTCATATTTACTAAGGAATTTCGCGCGCTTTTTTCCGTTTTCCATTTTTGTTTTTTTTTTTTTCACCACCATGAACTAACGCTTCGTGCGGCTCTATGCCTAAAATCGAATTAATTTTAAAAAAGCTTTTGCTTCTAGGATTTTTTAGATTTCGCTTTTTAACTAATCTCATTGTTGTTTTCCTCGCGCACGCCGCTTGATGCCGCCATTACTACCTCATAGCCGTATCGCATACTATACATTTTTGGTTAGATCTATTTCGACGCATAGATTTTTATTCTATGCCGGACACACGTTCTATTTCTATCGAATGAAAAGTACGTGGCCTGTCGTTCACGAATTCATAATACGCATGAATGGGCCTCTGGCGTTGCACTTTTTGACGTTTGTTGTTGGCGGGTTTTTTTTTTTTTTTAACCCACCCCGCCAAAAGTCGAACGCTCGCGGCCGCGCCCGCTATCGCGGTCGTCGACCCGCAGCTCTGCTCCGCTGCTTGGCCGTTGACGCGCCGCTCTTGACATTGGCTTTGCGTAACTGTCCGTTACGTAACGCGTGCCGGCCGATCGCTCGGGTCCGTGCACACGACGCCCCAATACCCCCAACGCCCGATCAGCTGCCTAAGACGGTCGGCGGGCGTGGAATCACTTTTTTTTTTAATTTTTTGTCACAACAGTTCTAAAACGGCCTCCCTCCCCCCCACATAAAACATCAAATTCGTAACATATCATATAATTTTCGGCATTTATTTTTTCGAACGCCGTCATTAAAAACGTTAAACCCAAAGAATCATTTTAACGGTGCTGCTTCCATTTCAATTTCATCTCACAAATGTACAATACGCTTATACCTTTATTGTTTCAGTAACTCAACTATTGTTTAACTGAAAAAGTCACGTCAATTTTATATTGTTAATATCCGCCTGCATTTTTAATATCCAGTTGCAAAAAACCTGCAAGCTTCATATCTATTGATATTTAAGACGAAGATGTAATTAATATAACTGTAAAAGCTCCGAAACCGATCGAAATTAACGGTATAACTCTTATAACCTCCTTCAGTATGTCGAAGACTTGCTAACGTTGTTGCTTTTATCAAATTGCCACTTCGATGGCAATTTAGTAACGGACACACAAGCAGACACAGTTAACTAGCGAGTCATTACGTGGTTTTGTTTCGCGATTTTACACTCCTTTTGCGATGCAAAACAGTCGAAAGCAATTCGATTTATGCTTTTTAACGATCACACGAGTTTGCGGCTTAGATAATTTAAATTTTTTATAAAATGTATTAACCGACTTCATATAAATCCTACATAGTTTTAAGCACATGCTCGCAGTACAAAGTACAATCAGAATGAAATTTCTGAGGTAACCTTAACCTTCGGAGGAAGCCTTGCAATATACCGCTTACAACACACATAAAAAAGTACAATCGAATTGAGAATCTCCTCCTTTTTTTAAGTCGATCAATTAATAAAAACACATTAAAGACAGTACACAATATGCAACTATTAACGCACCAACTGATTTCACATTAGTTTGTGGAAGGAATGCCAGATTAACTATTAGACAAAGTAGGCGACTGCCTAAGGATCCCGACCTACAAGGAGCCCCGTGCACGCACCAAAAAAAACGTTCCATCGAAGGAAAATTTTGTGCCCATTCTCAATAACAATATTACTGCTATATGATTTTTGTATTTTTGTAAATAAATATATATTATATACATACAGAGAACACCCAGGCATAGGATAACATCTAGGATGTCTGTCGAAGTATTTAAAGCTAGACGAAATCGAGCCTTCTCTTGGTATAAGAACTTCCGCACTAAAGAGAACTAGGTTGTTTACAAACTTCCTCTAAACTGTAGATTGCGATAAGTAGATTTATGATAACCAATATAGATTACATCCAGTTATGTATGAAACGGTTATGGCGACTTCTCTAATGCTTTTAATACAGTTGATCGTAATGTTTTACTTTCCATCCTTACTCGCTGAAGATTTGCACCCCCAACTTTAGATTATTTCTCTTCATATCTTCGTGGCTATCAATAATCAGTCCGTATAAGGCAAGTGTCTTCACCATGAGATGGTCTACAGTCTGGCGTACCACAAGGTTATATACTTTCTGCTTTGGTTTTTTTTTCAATCTTTATAAATTTTTACACCCTGTATAGTCAATACCCTCGTATTATCTTTATACTAATGACCTGCAAATTTATGAGACAACCAGCGTCAGTGATCTCAATAAAGCGATTGGTGCTTTAAATTCCAATTTAAATTATGTTCACAATTGGTCATCCCATTATAGAGTTTCAGTATACCCCATAAAATGCCAAGCCATAGGTAGTGAGTTCTGGACTGTCATCTAAAGAGCTTTCTCGTATTTTTGTCCCTGGTAAAGCTATGTATAGAAGACACTTTTTTAATGGGCAAACGTGGCATCACATGACTTGACAAAAATATATACATTCTTTACACATGCTGTAAAGTTAAGTAGGTTATGTTAAAATGTTTCGTTTCTGCCATCCGACACAATAAACTCAATCAAATAAATAAATATTCAAACCTAAAGACGAACGCCGCGTCGTATTTCATCGCGATAGGCACAATAAAGGTTTGTGTGTAGAACGATATCAATTATCATTGGATTATTATTGAATGGAACTACTATCGACTGTAGGACTTAAGTGGGCGCTTTGTTATTCATCATATGACGTATTTATCGACAACATATAAAACATTAATGAAAACGAAACGGATCTTAGCGATTAATTCTATAAAAGGAATGTGATAACCTTTTATCTATTCTTAATGATGTTAAACATGTTAAAGTATAGAGTTAATTATAAAGTTTCACAAAACGGAACAAAGGGATATGAATTTTAAGATGATCCTCTATCTTAATATCTTAGTAAAATATCTGTACCATCTTTGGTACATTTTTACTACGGAAAATCATCCCTGACACGAGCGGTTTGCTTTAAGGTTCGATTTTGTGATAGCTGCATTCACGGAATGACTATGAATTTCATAAAAAGGCCCAAATAATTAAGAGTTATCTTCAAAAATCAAATGCAGTAAACTCTCTAAAACAATTGCCCCAAGACTTTCCCTCACAAGGTTTTCTCAACGTTGCGACAATAGCTTATGTTAAACGTTATATAAATAAATATAAAAGGGATCTTTATTCCTATTTATTATTTGAATAATACAGGACCTCAGATTTCAAATAGTAAGTGCTATAATCAAAATAATTGATTCCAACGTGAATACTAAATCGTTCAAGACATGGCTCCTGTGTTAAATGTGTTAAAATTCCTCCAAAATATAGTTGAAAAACAATTCCATTACAGTGTCAGCTTAATTGAAGTAGTAAACTCAACCAAACAAAAAAAACTCTGGTTTATGGTCTGTAAATTATTTATGTAAAATAAAACTTAATGTGTAAATTACTTTAAGAGATGAATGATGATGGACGAATTATTTTATCAACTACGACTCAAGTACTTACTTCTTATCTGTAATGAATGCTTATTTACATTAATTCACTGAGCGATGTGGACGAATTATTTTTAACAGCGATAAAAACGTAGCGCAAAAGCGCGCCAATTTCAACGTCGCGTTGTAAGCGCTTTACAAAAAGTAACATAACTCAAGTCAACAACGACGTGGACATCTTTAGACGGCTAAAAAGTCTCGTCTGCTTTCTGTCTGTGTTAAAATAGAGCTCAAACGCCGCAACGATTTATTTTTAAAACGCACTGCTTTCCATAGGAATTTGGTGTTAGGCAGAAATTCATGTACATAGAATCAAATGTTAACGCTTCCTGGTAAAATATTTTTAAACATTTTAATTTGTGCACAAGTATACACAAAACTATAATATTTTACGTTATGTGTTATTACTTTAAATTTAATGTCTTTTATAAAATTGTTTTCCCTTCCACCTTTTAGGAAGTTGATAAGGTATTAAATAAATTACATTGAAACGAACATTGAAACATTCAAATACAATGATATGTCAGCACTCGTTACTTATCGCGAACATTTTCATTGTCGTACCTCTCAAGGACGAACAATGTCTCGAAATATTACAACATTATAGTGGAATAATCTTCGGAGAGACACTTGTTATTGTTGAAAAGCCATTAAGCATATTTCGCTTGAAGTTAATTAAAAGATAAGCCAAATAAATGTACATAAATTGTTTTACTGAAATAATAATTTATAATTTATTCTAAGTGCTTGATCTGGTAATTTCGCGTGATATATGGCAATAAACAAAGAATTAATGTATAGGAAAAAGAAATAAAAATTTCGTTCTTTGTGAAATGTAGCGGAAGCTTCTTAGCGCTTTTTGTGCTGATAAAATAAACTTGTTTTATTATTCCAACTTTTTTTTGTATATCGGAATGCTTTAATTGGTACCTACTCATTTGATTATCTGTTAACAGACTTCTTTTTAAAACGACTGGTATTTATTGACTGTTTATAATTTCTACGAAAATGATTCGATTAAAAACTCTATTTTTAATACTCAGTATAAGAACTTTAATTATGTCATCGATTATTGAAATTAATTTGTGGTTTATGTGTTTCTTTTTTGACTTTTAACTCTGCCCCTATTGTAAGATAGAAATATCTTGCGTTATAAGGGCGTTTTACATACATAAATTTCACGCGGACAAGCACCCGGATCCGAAACAAATATCTGTAGTTCATATAAATATTTGACCCGGCTGGGAATCGAACCCACGACCTGCGACGCCGAAGCCAATAGCAATAGCATCTGCGCCAAATGGTTATCGAGTGTAGTTACAAGAGTCCTGAGAGAGTATACTTTATGTGTTTTTTTTTTCATATGTTTACAAACAGATTGAATTGTCTTATGTATACAAATAAACCTTACTCGTATTTTTACGTATTATATTTGCAATAGCGTATTTTTGATCGTTCCTTTAGAGATCAACGGAGCAACTGTTGAGTATAAAAAACATCTTCGAAAATTGAGAAAATATGCAAAATAGAATTTACATCGCGGGATAGAGTAAACTGATATTAAAATAGTTTGATCGTTTAACGCAACTGTTAAGTGATAATTGAGACGCTTTATTCCAAATCAAAATATTATAATTTGCCCATTACGACAGTCAGGTGTTGCCATCCACCAGCTGTCGCGTCAATCCTCTCAGGTTCCGAAGATTTGGCTTAAGCCGATACGCTCAGTGCAGGCAACACTCGCGAGCAAATCCCTTGCTGTTGCGGTTAGTTGACAGTATCCCGTTTCAAAAAAACAGATAGTTTCACACAACAACACCAATAGGCAAGTTTTAAAAATATGTTCTCTTGTTAAGTATAAAACTCACAGCAGGAAAAATCTGACCTTTGGCAAGAATTTTCGTTCGCTTCAATTAACAACGACAATAGATCGGATAAGGATCCAGACTCCAAACAGCTTACAAAAATTGTCATAGTTTTACGTGTTATACGAGTACGTTTACGTCTAAGACATGATATTTAGAATATATCGTTTAACGGATGAACCAGCACAGAGGCCATGGTCTAACAGCCTCTGTAGTCCGAGCAAAACACTGACCCTAACGTTAAATAAAATAATAGGCGCGACGTCGGTCAATAGTTTGCTATTTCTAAGTTTTTTACGCTTACCTGATATGCTATCGGAAGCCAGTTTAATTATATACTTCCGGTGTCACGTTTACAAGCACCCGCAATTTTCATACTGACCTTATCATAATTAGATTTCCCGCCAAACATAAGACACCTACGATATAAATGCTAAATTAAAAACTTTTTTTGAACGAAATAGATCAGCTGACATATAGTTAACTTGTATATTTGTATTCGAAGACATTGAGGTAGTTAAGAACGACTAGAGAAACATAGGCATATCGCAAACATTACGGTAGATATATTGCATTAATGTACACTTTGATACTAAAAAAGTACTTTGATACTAAAAAGCTTCAAAAACAAGACAGAATATATATAGTTAACAAAGTAAATTCCGTAAACTAAAAGTATGAACGAATAGACCGTTTATTTTTATCACACTTTTTTTATTATTTAATCTCCTAAATTTAGATTTAAAAAAATGACGTAAAAAAAAACAGGCAATGAAAAAATAAAACACTTACTTTTTTAATTTCCTTTTGACATTTGTCTATGAAACGCGCAGACACATAATATAATTGATTTTTAATGAGTTGTTTGAGAATCGGAATAGGAACAGAATGTATTTCAATCGAATTTTACGGCAACGCTATATGCAGAAATAAAAAAGTTGTGCAGCGGGATGGCACACAAGGCATTTGTGATGCCAATTTACGATCGGGTGGGACTTGGTATGAATCGGGCTTGCTTTGATTAGTCGAGTCAGTACACATTGCTGGGCGCTGATTACGCTACTTTAGTACCACTTGTTATTTCATTACAATAACTTCTGAGGGAAAAAATTACAAACGGGCTTACAAACCAGTTGACGACATTGGACAGGTACTAGTCCTTGTGTGTAATATCCAAGTTGTTTTACGTCAGTCCTCTCGTTTACTTCTGATGGCTAATTTTGACAGTAAAAAAAAAACCTGACCAAAGCACATATTTCAGTCTTAAAGATGCTTTATTTCCCAAAGAACAGAGATCGCTTACAGAGAAATCTCATACGTACATTGAATTTTTCATCTACTTATTAAGACTCGTCTATAAACTTGTAGAGGCAGGCGTCAAAAAGAAATAGGAAAAAAAGAAAATATTGACAATAGACAACCTATTATCCTACCCCAACCAATTTATCCTACGTGAGTTAACTTTGATAACAACTATATAAATAGTGGATTACAGACATACGGTCTAACATAAAATATTTTCTGTTTTACATTTTACATAATTGTGATAAATACGTATTGTATGCAGATTATTTAGTGTTATGCTTTATTATCTGTGTTTATTTCATATACAACCACAGAAAATGAACAACAAATCAAAACTTTCGTCCACCTACAAGCTAAAATCACATCACTACTTACCGTCAGTTAAGACTATGGGCAAGCACTATCGAGCGTCCAAAAAAAATGGGACTGTATTAGTTATTAAGAAATATAAATTTGTGACGTTTACTGTAGAGACCCTGGGTCTCAGAATTTCTTAAAGACCTATTTCCCAAAATTATTAATGCGTCTGATGACAAGAGGGCTGGTTTTTTTCTTACCTAGAGGTTAAGCGAAACCATTCAAATGCGGCCAGCGTGCCTCGACCATGCCTTGCGGTTTAATAGATTTTTAGGTTATGATTAATGTAATGATAATATGTATTGTAAATAAGTATTTGTTGTTGAAAATAAACTAAAAAAAGTATTTTAAAAAATCATCATCTTAAAACGTGTAGAAATCGTTAAAACGCACCCAGTTTTTAACTACTTAGTGGCCAATACCCCCGTCAAGATACGAGTATGTAATCTTTAATTAGAATGTTTACATTTTGGATTTAATTGCAGGCACGCTTGATAAGCGGAAAATATTGGGCGTTTCGTCTCAACCCGAAAAGTTCATTCACATTTCTTCGACATTCCAGAACGTGGATAGAGTGTGACTTTGCAATAAAGAAATATGCTACAATCATATTTTACACGTGAATCAAACATGCCGGTTATAATGGTCAAACCTCTCTTAATAAGTACGTTAAACTGTTAACATATGTATTTAATGTCTCAATTCAAATCGTGACGAACAAATATGACACATTTTGTAATTTTGTAGCTTTCATTTGTAAAAAGAAAAAAAAATTATTGAGTAGGCTGACAAACGAGCATGCGGCTGATCTGATGGTCATTCCCGCCCATGGACATTTGCAACATTACAAAAAGTGAAAATGCGTTGCCAGCTTTTAAGGGGGGAATTTTAAGAGTGGGAGGAGGGAGGATGTGGTAGGGGATGGGATCAGTTGTAGTGAGAGGAGTGAGAAAGGGAAGAAGGGTGGGAGGGGGATGGGCCACCGGCCACCTCACTCACCGGACGAAACACGGAAGCAAAAACAGTTCCACCTTACGCCGATTTTCTGTGAGGTCGTGGAACTTATCCGGTTCGAGCCGGCCCATTCAGCAGCAACAGCTACATGGCTCTACCACCGTTGGCAAATTGAAATAAGTGTGAAAAAACAACGTCAAACGTAATGCAGCAACGCATTGGTCATTGAAGGATTCCGTTGACCGATCCTTATCAGATACTTCCGCGATTCCGTATGTCTGTATTCATATTATTAGCATTACCATCGATTGTTTTTAAGAGATTAACTGCTACAGATGCCCATTGGCGACGGCGGCTTACCATCGGGTGAATCTATTACTCGTTTGCCTTCTAATCCGGATAAAAAATAAGCAATCGTAGTCCTGATGGAAAGACACTTATAACATCACAGTACCTCATAGACCATTTATACATACAGTTATTTAAAATGGTATATCTTTACGCCTCTAAGTCACACTCAGTCGCGGTACTACCATACAAGCCCAAAAGCCCGGTTAGCCCTACTAAGGAGTATAATTTATATATACTCTATAATATAAGTCTAATATAAGGAAAACACTTCCAATTTACGCCGCTTTTCAATGATGTCGTGGTACTAATCCGGTTCAAGCCGGCCCATTCTCAGCATTAAAAAAAGTGAAAATGAAACCACAGAAGAAACCATAAAATATTTATAATTAAAACGTAATACACGTAATTAGAAGAAATCATAATATAAGACCTATAGGAATGAGCGGAGCGTTAATGTCGTCCCGAATCGGCGTTGGAACAGCCGGGAACCAAATCCTTGACCCGTTAATTATTGAAAGGGCCTTACCATGTCGCCTGCGTCAACCATTTTAAAAATTCAAATTAATATTCAATGCAAGAAACGTTCGAGGTCAAGGTTAGCAGGATAATAACGTTTATTCGATGCCTAATCAGGTCATAGATAAAAATCGCAGCAAGCATTTAAGACGGATTTCGGTTTTCAAGAAACACAATGCCGATTTTCGCAAGCATAGTCTCTGCGAAGTCTTTTGGATTAGATGTTATCTATGCTAAATAAGCGGTATTTACGAACGAACTACTATAATTTATATGGTCAAAATACTTTAAAAAAAGTGTTATAATTTAATACATTTTAAGACTGTGAGAATAAGAATATCATACATTCTTAATTATTGCATAAATTTTAATGTGTTATGCTTTATTCGGCCAGCCACAAAGAAATTAATTAATATGATTTTTCGTATTACTTTGACTTTAGCAAGCCTAGTCAAATTTAAGTCTCATTCTTGGATAGACACTATCTATGCTAAAAATTTACGAATTATTAATTAATATTGTCAATATAAACTTTAAAAAAAAGTGTTATAATTTAATAAAACTCAAAACTTGCCAAAAATTAATGCCTAAAGTCATATGTATTGTTATTGTATCAGCTATAGACAATAATATATAGTACTTCCTATGCCGGGAAATTGCTAAAAATCTGCGAAAGATAACAAATACGGGAAAAACATTACGAAATTAGAAACGAACGCACAAAAAGCTTAGTAGGAAATTATATTAGTAATTTGTATTATCTGTACCCTGATAAAAATGAAGAGGTCATTTGATGGTCGCGTCTGAAAAAATGTCAGTGGAATATATATGCCCAGCGGCTTTAGCTAAAGATATATTTATCACAATAGAAATCTATGTAAGACGGGAATCAGCTAGACATGATAAAAATGATCTAATAAGATGTCCTCCTAAACGAAAAATACAAATATCTTTATTGTTAAATAAAAGAAGGGCAAATCAAGGGCAAATTAAATATTTTCATGTTTATGATATTGATCTGGAAGTAAGGATTACAATTATTGTTTAATTTTATTCGTAGATATGATTAATCAAAATGACAAACTACATATGATACTTAATCACGCACCAAGCAAGTACGGGTTATATTTAATATATAACAGTTTTTACATAACTATTCCGCTGAGGTTATCATCCCGTAGATGTTTTGGTGCTTCTGTGTCGTTTACGAAGTTATTTATCAAACTTGTTTCACCGAGCAAAGATCTCGCCTAGGTCAAAAAACTCGTAAAATTTGGTATTACTTGTTTTCCTCGTTTCTTTGAATATCTAGCGCGGCCGGTGACTTTGTTTGTATTTTTACGTCACAGAATTTTCAATACCAGTTTTTATAGTTTTAAATGCCTTATTATTTAAAGAACGTAGACTGATGTGGTCATAACTAATAAACTAATAATAGAAGTGTAAAGTCTGAATTGATTATTTTATCATGTAAAACTAAAGAAGATTCCAATTAAAAATAGAGTACAATTTTATTAAAAACTACGTTCACTGATTCGTGTTAATTAATAATGAACTTACTGTACTAAATTTATTAAATAATCGTAGTCCAGTGACCAAAAGCTCTAAAAAGTGTAAGTATTATAACATTACGGAAATTAAAAAGTAGATTGAAGAACAATAAAAATCCACAAATTTATTTTATTTAATAATGTATAATATTTGTGTAAATACGAATTTTATAACGACAATTTAATCAACAATCACATAATTATTAATGTGATCTTTGAATTAGAATATTATTTATTTCTACTCATTGATAAGATTATATATTTTATTTTATTTTTGTTTTATTTTTTTATTTCCCCGGCATCGCTCCTTCGCGGGAAATTACTACGCATCAAACTAAACTATTTTGCATGTGTGGATGGCGAACCCAGTGCTCAGTGAGCCTCAGGGAGTTTAGAATTTTTTAGTTAATTCAAAACACTAAGTGACAGTGCTCTCTTATGCGTGTCACCTACTATCTGACTAGTTTATTACTTATTATAACATACCGCTAAATATTACTATTTTAATCTATTACAACAATAACACAACTCTTAATGCTAGCGATGGCCTAATGGCCGAAATCGACCAAGAGGATTTCTTCAAAGAAACCTATAACTCTTTATGATATATTTATGATTTAACAGATCAATAATAAACCATTCATGTTATAAACGTAAGTAAAATCTCATTCACCATCTATTTTAATACATCGCCGTTGTCTGACCAATATCTACTACAATTTTGGGAGGTTTCAACATTATGACCATTACGACTAGTTTATGAATTAATTATTACGTTTTAATAACTAAAAATCAAATAAAATAACGGATAACTAACTAGTATACAAAAACCTTGTTCGTATAAAATTTTACGGAAGAACGTTTGACAACGGTTTGTCAAATTTAAATTTTCCGATGAAATCTTTGTAATATAAAACAAACTTCATCTTTACGTGAACGAAAAAGGCTGTAAAAGGGGAACAAAATTGTTCTCTTTGCCTATTAATTATACATATAGCTGATACATAAATCGGAACATAATACTCTAACCTATAAAGTTCAGCCATTTCACGTTGACAGACAACTGGGCGTTGTTTCAAAGTTATTTAAAGGGGACCACACAGTTCCGAACTAAAAACAGGTTCCCTAATCTACCAACAAGGTCCCAATCCAGACTGGCCCAAAAATCTGCTCGCGTTTCGGAGAATTGAATGAGAAAAAATCAACAAGGATCTGCATCTAAAGCGTATCCTTTCATGTTAATAAGGCGCAGCGGCTTATAATAAAACTAACCAGCCGCGAACGAGACGCTTTGAAAAGACCAGCGTTTGGTGTTTCTGTTTGGTGTTTCAAATTTAATTAATGAACAACAAATGATTCTAAAATAAATCTCCTCCCCTCTTTAAATTTAATTAGTCCATAACAACAATACGCGACTATCATAATGATTGAATGCTTTTGTAAAAGAGAATACATTTATTTTCATTTAATATTTACAATACCGCCAAATAAAGGTCTTCTACTGCATTTATACGTAAAATATAATGAATAACACAGCTATAAATAAACATAAAGAAAAGGATTATTTATAGATACACCTAATTCTGTTTTTACACGGTAGATTGGTTCCAGAAAAAACCGTGTAAAAAAAGACATTGATCGTATGCAA
>DWHO01001512.1:0-15257 GCA_018247575.1 Eurytides lysithous rurik
TAAGTCTAATTGGCTTCTTTTATACTTTATACAATAAAATATGTTTTTCAGTTTAAAATTATCGTGTTTTATTATAAAAAAAAATTACACAAAAAAAAAAAAAAAACATATATGTAATCAGACAAAGATATCAATGGTTATCAATGATGTGCGTTATTAGGGAAAGTTTATTTTTATTTGTAGGCGATTTTAAAAGAGGTATTCGTCTTCTTCATAATTAAATTTGAATGACCAGTTCATTTTTGTTACTTAACAATGATAGGAAAGTTAAGACCTAGGTCCCTCGAGAAACACCGCACATTACTTGAAGTGGGTTATTCTAAAAGCGATCTATTTTATCTTTGTGAATTGTAAGTTTTTAATATAACAGAGCTATTGTCAATAATTCTAAAGATTTTTGATATCTTAATGAAGTTCGTGGCTTATAGTACTCGAAGCATTTTTTAATGTACAAAGATATAGTGAGTAAAATTAGCAGGAAAGGAAGGGAAATTAATTCACACTAATTACACGCGCGTACACAGTACTAACAGTAAATAGAACATAGTAAATGTTATAAGAAAAAAAAAAGACATGATAGTACTTTTCACTTAATCGCTTGTGCAAACTACGGTACGTCATAGACGCACGTCAATAAGGTCGAAGTCGTTTAGCGTAATTAAATAACTAAATAATCAGTGATAACAAAGGATTCGGGAATACAGCACAGATTACATAAACCAATAATATATGATATATATAAATATAAGTAAATTAAATTAACCGACGGAAAAAATCTTAAGCATGAACTGTATCGACCAACTTGAACTTAGAGTGATTCGAGGGTGTGCAATCATGAAGATTCGTAGACTACTATAAAGCTTACCTTTGAAACACTTTCTAAAGAAAATAAATTAGATGTGGGTGTCAGTATTGCATTTTATTTGCAGCCGCAATTTCAGTAATTTAGTATAAAAAACATCGTTGTCACTTATGTAATATCGTAGCTTCTTTTAAAAAAAATATATGAGAATTCGTTTAGGCATAAATTAAAAGCGTAAAGCAAGATTGAAAAGTTCCAAATCTCCTTACCAGGATACCGTTAATTGAAATTCGGCAAGTTTCTTGCAAAATACGTTAAATAAGAGGAAATGCAGGGTAGCGTTTTTAAAACAAAATGTGTTTTAGAATTGAAAGATGATTCATAAGTTTGAGTTTGAGACTTGGACAGGAAGGAAAAGAGAAACACTGGGCCAGTGTTACGATTTGCGTTTGTTTCCTATTCAGCGAACGGCTTATTAGAATTTGATTTTCCTATTGACACTGAGCAATTTAAATGACTAGACTAGATTTTAAACTGATGAGCTAAGCGATTTCAAGGCGTAATTCAAGCGTGTGCAGACAATGAATGATTCATAGCTTACATGTGAAACAATTAAAAAAAATTAAAAGTAGCTGTCAGCATTGTGTTTAAATCTGAAACCGAATTGTAAATCACAAATAAAATCAAATGAGTTGAAAGCTAAAAAAATATGAAGATTCGTTTCGACAAAATTGAATTAAACGTGTAAAGCCAGATCGAAAAGGTCAAAATATCCTCACAGAACTGTAGTATATCTAGGATAAATCGAAGTATTGTTTTGTCTCGGCTGACTATTAATTATTACTAATAATTATTAAAAAAAAAATATTATAAAAAAGTTCGAGAAGTTCCTGTCAAAATACATTAAATAAGAGGAAATGCAGAGTAGAGTTTTTAAAACAAAATGTGTTTTAGAATTAATCGTTGATTAACAAGTTTTCTTTTGAGTATTGGACAAGAAGGGAAAGGGAAACACTGGGCCAGCGTAACGATTTGCGTTTGTTTCCTGTTCACTAAACGGCTTATTAGAATTTGATATTCCTATTAACTCAGTGAGCAATATAAATGACTAGATTACAGTGTATGGTTTTTTAAGCTGATAAGTACTATAAAGTTCTGAAATAACAGAAAAAATAAATCAAAAGTAGCTGTCAGTATTGCGTTTAGACCCGAAATCGTATTGTAAATCATAAATAAAATTAAATGACTTTGAACAATTTACTAACTTAGTATAAAGAAAACATCGATTCCTTTTCATCGGTTTTTTTTTTGTTAAAATTGCAAATGTTTCTAAATACATATAAAGCTGTAAATATAAAATTGTTTTGATGATTATGGTCTTACTAGATTATTTTATCATATCGAAGACGTTAAATATTTATTATTATAAAATTGTTTCATTACATACTCTGTAAGATTTTTAGTTCATTAAATTCTATTTTACTGATCTTTCCTAAATCTTTAAATGGTATGATAGATGTGATTTTACAATCGTGTTTTATATTGAGTGTGCAATATACAATATTGTGCTATGTCTCGCGGAGTAGGTTTAATAGATTTTAGATTATGATTAGTGTAATGCTTATACGTGCTGTAAATAAATAATTGTATGGGAAATTAATATTATGTAAGATGCACAAATTGTCCAAAATTTCGCTTTTATTTGATTGATGTGAACGTTCCAAGAGAAAACACTGTATATGTCGATCAAGATGCTCAAGGTCAGTTTGTCTTTGGGAAGTAATATCTTTTCAGGTCGTATAACGGAAGTGCTCGATTTAAGCTTGAATAATTTTAAAAAGATTTTAGAAATGTTGATAATCGGAAAATTGGATTGAAACCAACTTTTCTAGGGGTTCAAATCGTCTTTAGTTTGTGACATTAAATTGCGAATCGACGAATCAGCTTAAAATAAACAGGCATCATGTGCCTAAGGTGTTATAAAGAAAATAAAATAAAAATGATTTTAGCGTTGACGATTAGTTTGTTGTATGTATATATAATATTAAAGACTTTAAGTGGGCATGGAACTTTATTTGAGTTTGTGTGTTATTTTAGAGGAGGGATTTGACTTCTTCATAACTAAATTTTCGTGACCAGTTTTTTATACATTGTATACGTACGTTTACGAACGGTACGATCAAGCAAATTAATTAAAGTAAATTTAAAAACAAGCAAGGGACACTCGAGGAACACTCCACATTTTTGGAAGTAAACGACTCTAAAAACTGACTTTTACATTTTGACTATTTTGTATAACGTATTTAATTTTATTACTTGAAAAGCATCCTGAAGGTTTCTTATTTCTTTACGGAAGCTTGTGGCTTATAGTATCGGAAACTTTTTTAAATGTATTTTTTTAGCTACCAGGAACTGTATTTTTAACGTACATTAGAGAGAAAGGAGAATAAAAAAAAAGAAAAGAAAGTTTATTTAACACTAACGCCGCTACTGTATACAATACAAACGATAAAGAAGACAGAGTAACAGATAAAAATAAATATTTTTAATTAATCTTGTCACGTCTGGTCGTCAAAAAGCTCACGGTTTGTACAGTGAAAGGCCCATCGCTAGTTAAAATATCCGAAAAAATTACATTCAGAAGTAATTTAATTGGCATGCTGTTAAAATACTTCCGCTATATAATTTCAGCAGTGTAACTACCGTGAAGGTAATATCGGTTTGTTCAGGACATAAAGCTCATTATAAAATTTTGTCTATATAAGAAATGTTTCTTTTTATTATATTGTTATTTCTTTAATATTCCCTATTAATGTCATACAAAGTTAATTTATAGTTCAATTTTTCAAAAAAAAAAATAACGAAAAGAAGCACGCACGAACGAAGAAAAATGTTAGTCACGTTTTATTCAATCCGTCTTAGAATTTTTCAATTTATATCAAAGATACTATGGCAGGCTTTTACAGATCAGATTTGTAACTGGTTTTAGATTCATTATATGTCCATAGAAAATTTTACTAAACAATGTTGAATAACTCTAAATATGTTACGGTGTTTTATCGTGAACTTGAGGAATATTCATAACTAATTATGTTCACCGATTTTGAGCTAAGTAGATGTTATGTGTACGCAATAGAACAGTTTGAAGATTATTATAAGGCTGAACTTTGAAACGAGTACTAGCTAACTGATTGAGTTTAAATAATATAGTGATCGGGAACACGGTAGATTTTTTAAGACTTTGACGCTACGGCTAGATAGAGGTAGGTCGAAGGTAGGTAGTTAAATGGATCCGTTTACGGAACTGATTTTAAAAAATAATACGAGGTCAATAGTTAGATTCTAAAACACTATTTCTTCCGAAGAATTTAACACGATAATACATTTATAACTTTTTATTGAGAGTAAGTCTTAATATGGTTAAGTAGAGGTTTAATTTTTATTGCGAAATTAGTCTGTGGGTGTTCAGTTCTGGTAGTTATTTTGTCTACTCTCTTCAGAATTTTGTGTTGCTGGGTCGTTCGTTCGCAAAGGTAACGAAGTGTCGCATAATTATTTCAGTCACGTCATTGTTTTGTAACCCTATAAGAATCATTACCAAACTAATTGTAAAAATATAAAAATGTAAACAATACAAATAGAAACTTTTTCAAAGTTCACCATTGTACGTAGTCAATATAATTTTTTTGGAGGTTCCATTAGTTTCTATTTCTGCTGACTGTACCCAACACTTGATAAAGTACGATACTTATTGCGATCGGTAGTTTTTACAATGTCACGTAATGAGCCACATATTTGATGACCTTTTTAAAATCGCGATTAAGCGATTAAAATCAAAAAATAAAATAAATAAATTAGAACTGAGCGTAATTTAAGCGTGTGCTAACATAAATATTCAAAGACTGCTACAAAGTTCAACTTTGAAAGATTTTCTAGAAAAAATGACTCAAAAGTAGCTGTCAGCATTGCGTTTCAACCCGATACCGTATTGTAAATTATAAATAAAATTAAATGACTTTACATAATTTATTAATTTTGTAGAAAGAAAACGTCGATTCCTTTTTATCGTTTTTTTGTTAATATAGCAAATGTTTCTAAATACATATAATGTTGTAAATAGAAAATTGTTATGATGATGATGGTCTTACTGTATTATTTTATCGAAGACGTTAAATATTTATTATTGTAAAACTGTTTCATTTTATACTCCGTAAGATTTGTAGTTCATTAAATTTTATTTTACTAATCTTTCCTAAATGTTTATATTGTATAATACATAGTTGTAATATGTATTTACATAGTTGTAATATGTATGTACATAAGTATATTTTGTATTACATAAAGTGACGTAACGAAACATGTATCATGTAATGTGGCACATATTGTTAAAAATTTAGCTTTTATTTGATTTGATATGAACGTCCAAGGGGAAAAGTGTATATGTCGATGATTAAGGAGGCTTCACGTCATTTTGGTTTTGCGAAGTAACATTTTTATTCAGGGTGTGTTATAGTTCTTTACGAACGGTACGATTAAGTTCATAAAATTAATTAAAGTAAATCACTAAAGCAAAGGCTTAAGGGACACTCAACATTTTTGGTCGTAAACCACTCTAAATGCGGTCTTTTCGTTTTCTACTCTCTGTTGTTTTGTATAAAGAATTTTTTTATTATTTGTAAAGCGTTCTGAAGGTTTGTAATTTCTTTATGGAAGTATGTGGTTCGTAGTATCGGAAATCTTTTTATTGTATACATTTAGTTTTAATGAAACTTGATACATTTATTGAGCTGCCCGGAACCATATATTTTAATGTATATTAGAAGGAAGGAAGAATAAAAATGAAAAGAAAATTCGTTTGACACAAACACCGCTAGCGTATACAATACAAACATCAGACAGAACAGAGTAACCAATACAAAAAAATAAATAACAGTGATAATATATTTTTAATTTCTTAGGTGACATCAAAAAGGTCACGGTTTTATTTACGATGGCAGTACGGCTCGAGGTCCAGTTATTTGTTTGGGCCCTTTATTTAAAGAATTGTATCAAAATTTAACTTTATAACCGTCTTCTAACCGTAAAACTTAACTTCCACTCCGTTCGCATATGAGAAAAGGGCTCATAAGTGCTCGTAAAGGCCTATTTGAATAAATATAAATTGATTTGATTGAAAATAAACGCAAAAATTGCCCATAGCGTGTTAACTGTATTCTAAGTGCTAAGTGAACTGAGAAAAATAAATCAGATATAGCGTTCAGTATTGGGATTTCACGTAAAGTCGTACCGCCCATCAATAATACGACTAATAGATTTGAAACAACTTAGCTATCGGGAGTATAACAGTTGGTTAAGATTTTTTGACCTTACTGGTAAGATAAATGACCGTTCTGATAGATAGTCACCTGGGCCCGTTTTTTGCAACTGATTTGTACAGTGAAAGGACCATTGATATTTAATATATCCGGAAAAATTACATTTAGAAGTAATTCAATTGGTATGCCATTAAAACACTTTACTATATAATTTCAGCAGCGTTACTACTGTAAAAGTAAAAATAATATCGAATAAACGTTCTGGACATAAAGCTCATATATATGATTTGTCTATATAAGAGATGGTTTATAAAGCTGTAAAGGTTTTTAGATGGTACTATAAAGCTGAACTCTGAAACCAGTACTAGCTAACTAATTGAGTTAAAATAATACTGTGACACAGCAGATTTTTTAAGACTTTTTGACACTGGCTAGACAGAGGTAGGTCGGTAGTCAACTGTATCCGTTTTCTGAACTGAAACTCGGTCAATAAGTATCTTGTTTTTAATAAGTAGCTTATTTGAGGTCATCACTTTGATTCTAAAACACTATTTTTTCTATTTAACATCTAAAATAAATTTATGACTTTTTCTTTTCGGGGCAGGTCGTAAGTCTATCTATAGTAGTAGACGTTTCTTTTCATCACCCAATGAGTCTGTGTGTTCAGTTCTGGTAGTTTTTTGTCCACTTGGTTCAGAATTTCGTGTTGTTTGGTTGTTCGCTCGCGAAGGTAATAAATACGTCGCATAATTATTTTAGTCGAACAAAACTCTGCGCATTAAATTCATTTCTGATTCCTGCCGTCGACAAAAAGATACGTCGAGAGATACTGTCGGGTTGAAATAAAAGAATAAAAGCAGACTTCCAGTATTTTAAAGGCTAACTTACGTGCTCTAAACGACTCGAGGATCGTAACGTTGCGTATCAAAGTAAAAGTCCTGACGTTTCCGGTGGTCTATCGTTACAAGTTCGTAATATAGATATGTCGGTCGTAGGGTAGAGCGGGTGTGATCAAATCTGTAAGTGACTTCACTTTGTCCGTAGAACGCGGTAATTACATTGTGACTCGACACTGTATCAAGCCTTAGAATTGGCGTATGACTTTCAGCGAGTTTGTAACAATTTTTTCGCTTTTACACTCTTGTGAATACAATGTTAATAATGGTCCGCGATTTTTCACAAACGTGTAAAGTAATGATATCGTTGATCGCCAAGAATGGCTCATATTTAATTGCAATTTACAAGTTTTTCTCGATACTTATATCAAGTTGTGGCAATCGAGGGTAGAATATTTAAAATCGTGCATATTTGCTGAATATTCAATTAGAGTAATAATTTTTGTTTCATAATTTTTATTAAAAAGTGTAAAACACTTTTAAAGGAAATAGTTACTTTCTCTCTTACTCCGCACTCTCGCACGCACTTGCGCGTCCTCTGTCGACGGTCTCACTTTGTCAAAACGAATTCCAAGCCTTTAGTTCTGTTGAATACTTTTTCACGAAGTAATTTTGCTTAGAATGATCAGGTTCACGGTGCAGGTCTCAAGATTTTAAGAACATTTTTATTTAATATCCACTGGCAAATCCTAACAACACCGACACAAGCGAGAATCACGCGAATTTTTTAAACGCTTATATATATGTCATATATAGTAATATTAACATGTCATGGGAGTTTTAACAAATTACCATTACGAACGGAATTAGCATGCAGATTAGATATGACTATTTGCTTATCACACATATCTTGTGCGTACGCTTATAGACTTAGAAAGCTTTGAGGTGCATGGAACCCACGAAGCATGACCCGTTACAGAAAAGGGCGCAGGAATATTGATCCCATTGATGGATTGCGTCGTTTACTTACTTCCGCCCGCAAATCGCGTGTGTGACGTTAAAAGTACAAACGTAAACAACGAACGTGTTCGTTCATCTAATTTAATAATTTTTGTCATAAATAACTGATATTTTTTTTAGATTCCCGCAAATTTCTTCAACAAGGTGTAACTTTGAATTTTAACACGAGGGTTTGACAAATTTGACAATGAAAAGAGCCAACTATTTGTGAATGCGCAAATTCAAAGTCGAGAGTGAGTGAGTGAGCCTTGGAACGTTTCATGTTAGGCATCAAGCTACAGGACCGTATTCGCAATGCGGAAATAAGACGTCGTTTAGAGTCGCCGATATTGGTAAACGAATCACGATACTGAAGTGGGGGTGGGGGGACTTAACGCGAAGGGACGGTGGAAGATGGACCAAAACAGTAACGGAGTTGCTTCCGAGAGCTGAAGAACGTCCAGTAGGGAGACCACCAGCCCGATAGACGGACCACGTCGTCGCGATAGCTGGTGGTGGATGCGGGAGGCTCAGTACCGAATCGAAGATGGCATACTTGAGAAGAGGCCTATAGCCGACAGTGTGTGAACGTGGGCTTATTGATTGATCTGTGAATGTTTTTTTCTTCCGGCTATTATAAGGACTTTTAACCCAATTTTAACGCGTTAACCACCCTTACCTTAATTATATTATACATTTGTAAAGTTGGTAAAGTTATAGTTATAATTTGTAAAAACGTACCTTTTGTTAATGTTTAAATAATTTAAATAATTTGTACAGTTTTAGTCGATTTATTTATTAATCGTAAAAATTACTTTATGATTTATTAGTAATAAAAATCCGGTGTAGGATTTCTTATCATCCGTTTGTAAATATAAAAAGTCAACACGTATATTTTTCACTGAATTCTTTGACTCACTTCTAATTTACTACTTCATTATTTGCTTTACTTCGTTGTTTTAGGGTTCCTAATACTGTGTAATGTAATGTAAATGTAATAGGTAGATGGGATTCCAAGAATGCACCTTTAGTTCGACAGTTTTGTGAAAGTCCTATGTTAATCTGTAATTTGTTTTAAGAATAGTAAGCAAACTTTGCAATAACATCCTCCTCTAAAGCTAATAAAACCCGCGAAACCGTATGTAGAGAAAATAAGTCAAATTATTATAAAATCAAACATCCAGTTTTTCCATCACGGTATGTGGAATTATACAAACACAATATTTTAGAGAGGTCCCAGTTTTTCATTGCCATCTTTATTATTATTTACAAATTTGATTTTGCTAACGATACCACAAGCATGTTACACAATTAATTAGCTATAATTGCTATGTCTAAAATATGCTAAATAAACTAATCAATTTTTTTTATTACTATTGGAAAATAAAATATAATTGAAGAAGTATTCATCAAAGTAAATGGACTAAAGAGGTGTTAGTGAATAATATTCGTATAGTTAAGACTAGTCAAAATCGGATTTTTTTCATAAAATTTATAGATATTTTGCATCATGCGGGCTTGATCATAAAATTTTCTGACGGGCGGATTTTTATTACTACTCCCCGTACTGATTTATGTAATGATTTCTTCTATTTGCCCAAATACTTTGCATCATAAAACAAAACCGTTACACATTTTATCTCGTTTTATTTTGAATTCATATTAGTGACGCTTCAAAACCGTACGTACGTCATCAACGTCCTACAGTCATTGATAATCACCGGTTGCAGTCATATTAATAGTTATTATGTTATTATATATTATATTTATTTCTTGTCCGATCTACGGACGACAGAACGAGCTAACAGTAGAGTGATTAGGGAATAAGCCGTGTGTTTTTACATTTGTAAAAATATTCGTTATCGCCACATCACTAAGGTTTTGATATTAAAAAAAAAACCATAGAATTTCTAAAAACTTGCTTTAAAATTAAAACGTAGTCTATATCCGTTATAACTGATATAAATATTTATACGATCAAAGAAATTGTATGTTAGAAAAAATTTTAAATTTGTATGTAAGAGGAAATTTACTAATAAATATTATTACATATACGGGCCAAGTACAAGTAACTTACAGGTATGAGTCAGCGATTTACGCGTATTTATTTGCTTCGTATAAAATGTTAGTTCAGAATTGTTGATTAAGTGCACGCGAAATTATTTTAAATTAGTCTAACAAGTCTTTGAACGGGTTAATAATTAATATTATAGTATAGTATATAATAATTAATAATTTAATTAAATCCTTTTATTGTTTTGATACTTTAATTTTTTGCGGACGTGGTCGAAAATCTGTCGTGTTTTGAAAAAGCGAGGTCTTTGAACAGCTGGGACTACATACAAGATAGATAACTAGAGAGTCTAAAATTAAATGGCCTAAACATTGAGATAATTTCAACAAAAACAACGATAAATAACAACAAAGAACATAGGGTAAAAAACCAAAAGTAGTTAGTAACGGCTATTAAAACCTTATTCTCTAATTAAGCATGGGCAGACTATGAAAACCGTTGCTTTTATTAAGAAGCAGCTTGACTTTTTAGACGGTTACTGCTTTGAATACTATTGCGATACCAATGAGGACTAATGAGGATCAATGAGGACACCGGAGGAGTAAAAAAGAGGTAGAGTTATCTAAGAGTTCACTAAGAAAGATGTCGCCATTGCGTGAGCTTCCATCGGTTGCGCCGAAGTAGAGCGAATCCTTAAGTCGGGACTTAAGGCTTCGCCAAGCTTCGTCACAAGCATGTGGCAGCAATTCTGCTCTACAGATTGAGACTGCCACAGTACGTACAGCGAGAAGTAGAAGTTTGAAGTTGACGTGATTCCGCTGATCCATTTGCAACATAATACACTGGGACTCTTGAGAATTACTTTTTAAATGGATGAAAGAGATTGGCGGCCTTTTCAATAGTAGACAACCAAGAGGCGAAGAAAGTTATTAAAAAAATGTAGTTTATAAACCATGGATTAAGTCTTTAAAGGGAGGGCCTCAAACAGAATTTCCGAATTTCAACGGTTAGAAAAAAATAATATTTTAATGAATCCATTCATTCTAATTTAAATTAAACAACACCTGGAAGATCCAATACTAGACAACGTAAAAAGTCATTATTCAAATTCGAACATCTATCCTGTTCCCTGCGCAGATCGCAAAGGTTTTAGGTAGCGCTCGAGTACCTTAACTTTTAAAGATACTTAGACAAAGATGTATGGGAGTAATATCAAGAGTGGCGCTACATATAGCAATTGTGGGATGATTATAAGTGTTAAATTTTTCTTGCTGACTTGTGATTAAAGTTCACTCTTATTTCACGTAATCATATTGGTCGTACCTGGAGCTTATTAAGGTAGCTGATCCTGAATTATACAACAGTTATCCGGTTAGAAAGTCATGAGAAACCGATGCTTATTCCTTAATTTTACTGAGAGGTCTCTGGAGAGGATAGATTGCCGTTAGATCTGGGATACGGAAAAAGATTAATGGAATTGAAATCCAAAATATAAATTTTATATAAATATAATATAATATAATAATCGGTAAACCAATAAGATACTTTTAATGTGCCGCGTGGTATGTGTTCGGCTTAGTGAATGATAGACGAAAATGATAGCGTCAAGGATAACCTATTTAATGTTAGAGTACTTAGCTAGCAGTATATAAGAATTAACATGTAAACTGAATAAAATATAAAAATTAGTAGGTTGATGTAAATTTCTTTAAAATAAACTAAATTTCATCAACACACTGCCAAACTTCATTTAACTTCGTGACCGCAATAGGCTGTAAAAGGTGATGAAAGTTTTCTCATCACGTGTTAATGCGATTTGTTAAAGGGTCAAAAGGAGTTCAATTTAATCGACAAGGTTTCATTTTGGAATATTATGCATTACGCGGGCATTACTTTAATGACATATTTGTCAGCAGTATTTTACCCAGAGAATTCCAATAATGAATTGCGTATATCGTCTACAATGTTAAAGATTTCATAACTAGATGAAACGGGATTTTCTTATAAGCAACCCAAATATTGTTGTTGTATTATTACTGTTTGAGCATATTTACTTTTTTTTAAATGCGGCTGTACAAATATAGGAGACGCTTCTTAAACGGCAATAAGTTCTAAAGTCGCATGGGACAAGTGTCCATTTATTTTTAACCACGCACTGTCGTAAGTGTTTAATACTTTCACTTTTAGTAGCAATAAAAATAAAGCGGGCCACATCGTTTCCTGAACTGAAATATTATAAACCATGATGTACTATATATTCCTCACCGAGTTCTCTAATGACTTTGTATCCAAAATTATTTGCATCATACAATTTTTTAGATTTCCCGATCATATATTAAACTAGATTACTCTACAAATTAGTACCGATAAGCCACGTTTATAAAAAATACAGTAGCCGTCTTCAATCGTCGTTAATACTTGTTGATACTAGAGTTTAAAGCAGTTATATACTATTATTATTTGTAAAGAGACCGATCTTTAGCAGTATTCTAGTATTGTGTCATATTAAAACCGTACTCGTAAAGAATTTCTGCATGTATAAAATAATAAAGTTTGAATAGAATAGAACAATGTCCAAGAATACAGTTGTTGGCGGTTTTGTGAAAAACCCATACAAGGTAGTAACTAAACATAAACTGTCGTCGGCAAGCGAAACACCATAGAATCAGTAGTTTTATTATTTTCGGGCGCTGCATCTTTTCGACACAACTATCAAATTCTTGTTATGTAAAATGATTCACTAGAGACGGTTTAGTGTAATAATATTGTGAGAGTGATTTAGGCGAATCATCGAAAAGTTTAAAGTTGATGGGTAACTTGCGCGTGAGGTCATCAGATTTTCTTAATCCAGTCATTTTTTTATCTACGCAAATACTTGATACTTTAATATTAATTACTTAAGGATTTTCGCGCTTTGTTTTTATCTTACGTTCTGATTCTGATTCTGGTGTTGCTAGTTATTTACACATTACTAATATTTCTTTATTTTCGGTCCAGTTTATGTAGCAATAGCTAACGTATGGCGCCGTTAGTGATTTGAAGATAGGATCGATTTTTGAGTAAATGCCGTTCTTAACAATTCTGTTCTCACCCGTTCAGCTATTCATCTTGGCGATTCCTCGAATGTGTCTATTTTGGTAATATTTTTTAAGAACATATCATGCGTATAATAAAATAGTAATAGAATATCTAACTTTTTAAAAGATGTTATTTTTAGTAATATATTGAGTATACATTTTAAACTACTGTAATTCAATGTTATTTTTTTTTAAATGGCTATCGGTTATAATTAAATTAATTTTTTAAAAATAAAAGGTGATAACTCTCCAAATTTTCAATTTGAATATTCAAGTAAAATTTTCCCTTTGTTTTATACATTCTTCTGAACAATAGTAGTTTCACATTTTGTTAACAGTTATAAAAGATATAAAATACGTAATGGGAATGCCGTTATCATTTTTTTTTCTATCTAAGTCATAATATCTGCAATAATTGTTTAAAAATAGCGTTGGTTATTGATGTTATATTAAAATTACATTAAAAAACAGTTATATTAAAAAACACATTTCAATGACTATTGGAACCTGTATACTAATTTCAAAAAGATAGGGAGACTATGAACACCGCTGCGTTTTCTCAAGAAGCGGCTTAAATTTTTAGAAAGTTATTGCTTTAAATACAATGGTAATACTAAGTAATAAATCGACGGTGACATGAAGAGATTTAGAAAGTGGTCGGGTGGCAATCGATGCCCATCAAAATCAGCGTTTGTTTTATTAGGATTTCGCTAAAGTAGGACACAGGCGTGTGGACAACTTTACTACGGACTACGACAACAACTGTGCGAGAAGTGGAGTTTCTTTGTTGTCCATGGACGGTGGCGTTCGCTTATCATCAGGTGAGTCGCCGGCTTGGTTGTGTTGCTAGATAAGTAAACTCCGGTACGATTTAACATAGGACGTATAAATTTCATATCGCAAATTGATATTACAATAAGTCTCCAAGGCAACCCCTCAACGCTCCCTCCTAATCTTTTGCAGGTGGCATCCAGAATATCGCAGTGAAACGTTTAAAACACCATTTTAAACCAGTGCTCAGTGGTCAACTTTTAGATTTTAAGAGTTTATGCAACGTTATATGTGACGTCCAGCAAGCATTAAATCTTCGTCAGCATACATAACAACGCAACCTAGAATCGAAGGAGACGAGACAGAGTAGAATCCAAGCGTATTAACTGAATGAAAGAAAACCTTCTTCTAACAACTTCCATCGGCACATATATACTTTCGTCAGCATACAAAACAGAGCAATAAAGAACTAAAAATGAAGAAAGAAAGAACAGAAGAGAAAATCGAAATGAAGTCGAATTTAAGCTCATAAACTGAATGAAAAAAATCCTTCTTCTATCGAAAACGAAAAAGACTTGTAAGAAAACGACTTCCTATCAGCACGCATAAAGCAACCTAATTTTCAAAGACCGGAAGCAATAGCAATAATTTTAAGGATTTTATCTTCTGTAATGTTATGAATATTTTTTTTTTATTATTGAAAGTTTTTTCGGTAAGGTTTTTTTTTGGGTAGAGTTGGGGTTCGATAGTTCTGTAAAAAGTTGTCTTAAATAAATATGGTATTCGTTCGTTAGTTCGTTATCTAATTTTGGGTATTCATTATCTCGCAGTTGTATCGTGTAGTAATATCGAATGGTGGTCAAAGTCTTATGAAAAAATACGATCTAAATTTAGCAATTTGAAGTTATTGTTCCTCGATTACTTGGTTGTGTTAGCAAAGGTTCGATTACTAATAAGACCGAAAAAAATAATTGAAAATCTGGCTTTTGCGCTCTCTATTCGTTATTTATGATTAATTATTATAACACTAAAAACAAATGTCGAACAGAAGTAGAAAAATAAAGTAAAAGGTAAAAAGTTTTCACGGCAGAGCCTCTTTCCTTGGAATGGGAGGGTATTGGTACAGGTAATTAAATTTAGTTTTAAGGGTCGTTGCCCTCCATTACGTTGCAAGTATGTTAGAAAGAATGCAAAAGTTTTAGAAAAAAAAAACCAAACCGAACCGAAAGGACTTGGTAGACTTTAACACAGTAGTAAAGGTGCGTTCATTTAAACCTCTCAAAGGATTGTCCCTAATAATAATTTAAAATAATTAGATTACGAATTAAAAGAAAACAAAAAGAAAGAACCTAAAATGATGAAAACAGGTGATAGTTTCAATGGATGGAATCAACCAACAATAAAAAGTAATAGGTTTCATACACGATTTGGTTTGTCGTACTT
>DWHO01001513.1:0-15254 GCA_018247575.1 Eurytides lysithous rurik
AATATATCCTGCGCACTTGGCTGATCTCTTGTAGATCGGCCGCCGTGGCCGGAATCGGTCGGGAGGACATTATCATCACAAGGCACGAAATCGGATCACGCAAGAGTACACTTATATAGAATTTGCACGAAGAAACTTTTTTTTTTACAGAGGAAATTTTAAAATCGCGGACAGCTTTATGGATGTCAGCAGACGGTCACATGGTCCTTTACGCGACATTCAACGACAGCCTTGTACATGAGCAAAAGTTCCCCTGGTACGGAGATGCTTTAGACACCGATGATCCGTCCAAGGTACCTTATAACCTTTATTTAGTGTTAATTGTTATTTTTGACAAATCCATATTTATTAATCACTTCGACAGCAACTATTTCGCTATTATTTTCAATTGCAAATTCCGTCGTAGAGTAAGATAACATACAAATATACCGACGTAAAATAGTCAACGAGCTGCAAGATAACTAATTTTTGACCTGTGAAAACCCGTCCCGGGAAGTTAGTCCCAAAGAAACTTGGCAGGTTCGGCAATATCCTTCTTCGAAACGATAATGTCTATGATTAAAAACAATTCAAATCCGCATTAGACTTATACCACTTGGGGGTAATTAGGCAAGGTCATTTTGAACTTGAAATTCTCATAGATCGACATTATGTTAGAACAATATCAGTAGTATGTTGAAGAAGATGCCTCATTATTTCTCTAATAATTTACCATTGATCCAGCAGATGTTGTTCTGCCATATTGTAATAAAAAATACACCAAATTTTAATTTAAAGGAGCAGCGTATAAGCCAATATGTCGATATAAGTTTCATAAACTTTTGATCGGCTGTTGTATTGAACAAGCACCATTTCGGCCCCTACACTCTTTCTTCTCAGAAACCATTACCATTCAAAACTACATTTATGTTAGTGCTTACACATTAGTGCTTAGACAATATAAATGACAATATAGCGGACGTAGCTAGTCAGCCCCAAACGGCCAAAAAAGACCTGCTATTTATAAAACTAACCCTCATTATACCGATCCGTTGTTCTACTGCTTCGCGAAAAAATAACGCCCAACAGCACTAGCCCTTAGGATTATAATCCTTTGTTTTTCACAATAGACAATTACTATCTTATCTCATCTTAACTGACTTTGACGCTTTTAGCGGCTCTGTTTAGCTTCATCGGATCGCCTAATACGTGGATATGCTAGTTTCCACGACTTGTATAGACCCCACATTCTGCGGGGTCACGCATAAGGATATGCGTGTTGTGTCAAGATGCATTACATACGTGTGCATCAACGGAGTAGTTGTACTAACTGCAACTAAACTGCAAGTTTGGTACTATAGGGCATTGTCATTTAAATATATATTTATCTGTCGTTTTGCAGTTTACGTATGAATTTTGCTTTTCACACGAACGCAATACTCATCATATTTCTTAGATATATTCGAAAGGCTTTGACAGCGTAAAGTTTAATCTGCATAGAGTATTTTAAAATAATGGTGTCGCTGAAGTGATCATGTCTCAATATCCTAGACATATCCGGAAATAAAGAGCGTGAGGTACCCGAAGCCTGGAACGAACAACCCTACTGTGAAATTGACCGTTGCCGACATAGCTGATCCAAAACACATCCGAACGAGGCATCTCTCCCCGCCGAAAGTTATACTTGACGAGGGGTAAGTCACTATGAATGTTTATTTTATTTACTTATTTGTTTATTTGTGTCTCTATAGCCAATTTGACACTAATGCCATGTCCTAGTATATAAAAAATTAAATCTATAAAAAATAATGGGCAACACTATTCGAAAATACTAATTACGAAAGCATTCATAAGTAATTTAATTAAATCAATTTTTGACGTAGTATACAATCGGCGTAAAAATATTTGAGCTTCCGCGTTTCGTACAGTGGGTGAGGTCGGTAGTCCACCCCTCTCCCTCCTCCTTCATTTTTCAGCCTCCCCATTCCGTTTCCCTTCCAAAAATTTCCAACTTAGGCGGGCAAGGCATTTGCAAAACGTTCGACGTTGCAAATGTCCATGGGCTGCAGTTATCACTTTCCATCATGTGAGCCGATTCCTCGTTTGCCCGCATACTTCATTTGTCACATATAAATAGAAAAATAAATCTACAAATTTGAGACGATAGTTTCAACTCCTGATCGATTTTAAAGCTAACAAATTGGTAATAGATTTGCATGATACTATATTTTTGTATTTTAGAGCCTAAGTGAGCCTAATCCTAGTGACGATACACAAGTGAAAGTTGATATCCGTGCAACAGGAAATAAATTTATTAAAGTAGGGTTAATACAATCATTGATACTACAGATAGTACATTTACATCACTATTACAAAATGACATTATTTAGTTACTTCATATAAATACTATATATATACAACAGTATTAACTAATTTAAACCATTTTTTTACAAATTAATTTTCTTATTATAAACTCTCAACCCAAGATTGACACGGATAAAAATGTAAGCAACACAATTAGACAGTTTTCGCGAAAAGCCTGTCAAATATATGGACAATGGCAGCTTAGATAGAACCATTTCAATCACTAACCTTGAATTTTAAATTCTATAACCTTGTCCATAGGGATTATTACTTCACAAGCGCCCAGTGGGTGTCTCTAACGGAAGTGTGCGTTGTTTGGCTGACAAGAGTGCAAAATCTATCCGTCGTGTCTGTGTGTAAGAGTCCTATGTGGTACTGCCAAGAGGTAAGTGTATCCAAAGCAGAAAGTGAATAAAAAACTTTTAAGTGTTTACATAAAGCATACAAAGGTCTAAGTGATGTCGGGTTCGATGTATAAAGACAGAAGTGCATGAATTTATACTACTATAAATGGAAATAATTAAACTGCCCGGATAACGATTTTGGCGATAGTGGTTTCGTAAATTAATTAGTAAGATATGAGATAACAATTATATGAGCTGAAAATTTCATTCTTGTGATTAGTGTGAACGGTGATGTTTTTGTATTTTACATAAATGTATTTATTTTGTTTATTCTTCAAATTATTTATAACAATTTGCTGTATTTTGTTTTTGTCTTATCATTGTGCACTTTCCCGTAATTCTATACTTTATCTAACTATATCAAATCATAAAGTCCACCATGAACGCTAGAAGCTGAAAAAGGGCCCCGAGATTTATCTTCACGTGTAAATAAATAATTATAGGAAGATTATTCGCCAATTTTCTGCATCGGGTTAGAATTTAAAGAGATCAGAAATATATATGGTTGAGCGATGACGTTAACATAAAAATTTGGTATTGAATAAAAGGACTAGACAATACGCTCACTAAAGTTATAATAATCACTTTATTTATTGAGTTGCTGTTGCTGCAATGTAATATACCTTTAGAAAAAAAATAAAAATTAGACTACAAAAAATGTCTATCATAAAATTTATCACAAAAAAGTGAATGCAAAATAGTCAGACAACCGTCCGCTATGCCTAAAAAAAATTTTCATGTGAGTTTATAGAAACGTAAACAAAAAATGTCGCAGTAATAACTTCCAATTAACATATTCCAATTTTAATCAAACCCGTTTGACCATATACGTATTAAGAGTAGAGAGTCTCATCATCTATGGTTTCATGTGACTTTACCCTTTGTTAATTGCTCGATAACACTCAATCGTTGATTTCCCAAGGTGTACAGGATATCCTCGGGAACTGAAAGCTGGGTGGAGTCGGCGCCAGCACCACTGTGGTCTGCGGGTGGCGGGGCGCTGGTAACCCTCGCACCAGTTAGAGACGGACCAGCCGGTCTGTTTAGGCACATCGTGAGAACGGAGCATAATGCGCACGGACCTCGAGCACTACCCCTAACTCATGGAAGCTTCGACGTAGTAAGACTTTTGGCGTGGGATCACTCCAATCAGCACATGTAAGTTGTTCGGTCTAGAACCAATAAATATTAAAGCTTGGTTTGGCTAAGTTTGGGCTAGGTTATTCTCAATTAAGCTTTAATTTAAACATTTGTTCCACTGTCAGTCACTTGTGAAATCGTAATGTAGAACAAATGTAGCTAAAATAAATTAACTACCGTTACAATATAAATTAGTGCAATTATGAGTTCGAGAAGATAAAAAAGGTATTCCCGAAAATGTTGCATTAATATTAGGCGTTTGGTTTATCAACATCAATTAACGACAACAAAAGTTTAAGATCATTCTATTGTTTAAAATGTCCAAGCATGGTGTTCTGTATAAAGACAAATGAAGCTTAATTGGAGCTTAAAAGATAAGTTCCATGTTATTAAAAATATTTATATAAACTAAAAGCTCCTTGGGTGGTATTACAGCTACAAAATATACGTTAACATATAACATATAACTTTAACATTAGGCACGTATTACTCCAAGTACTGCACACAAGAACTATTTTAAAACAGACAGAACAAACCTATAAAGAGCCCAAAGGCATTGTACGAGTGAACATTTCCCTGGAGAAAAAGGGAACGAGGGTGGAATGGATATAGTATTCATGCCTTTGTTGTTTAATCATTCAGCAAATGGGCCTTTTACGCTGGGAAGCGTCGTTAAAGAGCATATCATATTATCTGTTCTGTAACAAAAGGTAAATTGCCATTATAAATGGTATATTTATTAAGGTCCAATTACTTACTTTGTGGAAGTCTATTCTAATCCTAGGGGATTTATATGAAATTCTTTCATCTCTCTGGAATTAAGATTTCAGCTACCGAGGATTATACTATTAACTTAAAGATGATTATCGTTGCAATACCAAAAATTTGCATCAAGTGACCCTGATTTAGGGCAATAGAATACGGATTCGTTATACGTCCATACCTTTCCATGCCATAATTTTTTAACCAATGGCTAGCCAATTAACTAGCTAGCTAATGCTCGAACCACTGCGGGCTAGTACTAATAATAAAGACAGAAGTGTAGATTTGACCTCAAACTATTATTCAAAACGTTCCTAGTATTGCTTGTCTTATTTCTAGATACTATCTCGGTATACCTGAGGGAAAGCCTGGGCAACAGCACCTTTACAGAGTTTCAGCGGAGCCACCACGGCCGGGAACCCCGCAAAAATTGCCGTATTGCGTTACTTGTAATTCACAGGTACGTAAAATATGTTCATGCAGGGGACAATTACTAAATTGTGTAATAAATTTATAATAGCAATAAACTGCCTCGTCACTGTAAAATAAACGTTATTATCTATAGCATACAAATTATGATGCATACTAAATCTTTGTGCGTGTTGCTTCCCTCTTTATGTCATTTTTGAGTATCCTTGACTGCTCTTGTACAGTAAATCATAGCAGATGTTCTAATGCATGTTTCTATTATAATTTTAAAGAACAACTATTAAGTTTGGCGCCAATGACAGGTTAAATAATAATTTTTACTTCATAAATTATGACAACTTTAATTTATTTAATAAAAATAAATATACACCCAAACCGGTTTTTGTGCGGTGTTAAATTTCAAATTGAAATTTTCATACACCGCACAAAAAAAAACCGCACAAATAAAAAATCGCATAAAAAAAGAGCGCACAAGAACTTAACAAGCTTTGGGTGTATTCGTTTTCTAGCCGTATGTTGGCAACGTTTGCTTTTAAATGTCTTTTTTTGGGAAAAAGTTTTATAAGAGTTATTTAAACAATCCTCCCTCAACTAGCCATCGCCGTCAATCAACCTAGAGTACTACGGCAACTTGGCCTCGTCTGGAGAAAGCACTTGGGACAATGATTGGGATGAAGAGCTTCCAGCCACCTCACCGACAATGACAAAAAAGAAAAAGAAACGACACCCAGGTATAACATTTCTATTAGAAGTTATAAGCTATTAATATAACTTGATTATGAGACATGCATATAACTTGACAGTATGTGGAGTTAAACTCCACAGAATCTAGCGGAACCCAGATTAACATGCAATAAAATGATGTGTTTATTATGGATTGGAAGGGCATCGTTCATTACGAGCTTTTACCGCCAAACAAAACCATCGATTCGGATCACTACTGTCAACGAGCTAAGCTGATAAAATTCAATCGAGAATTGGCCAACAGCTAGGGAAGGATGCGTGTGGTCTGGCATTATCACGGTGAAAGATTACACTACACCATACGCATCTTTGGCCACTCAGGAAAACTGTAGAGAGTATGACGAAGAAGTATTAATGCTTCCACTATATTACTCTGATCTTTCACCTTCAGATTTCCAACTGTTTCAGTTTTTTTTAAAAAACTCTTTGGGTAATGTTAGGTTAACATTAAGAGGGGATTGCCAAAATTATTTGTCAGATTTTTGGGTCAGGCTTCCCAAAATTTCGACAGCGATGAGATTATGTCGCTACCTACAAAATGGCAATAAGCAATCGATAAAAATTGCACATAGATATATGTAACTATTGATTGTAATTAAATTTCGAAAAAAACTGCCATGAGTGTAAGATACAAAAATCTTTTTTCCTGACCTTTAACAAAAATAACGTTTCCTCGACCCGTCTTAAATGTTTACGATTTTGAAAAATCATCGTGGTTAATACTTGTAAAAGCTTACTTCGTCCCAAATTTTCTGAAAATTCATTGATCATGTTCCAAAAGGGTAACAAGTGTCTACTTAGCCTCAATCAATCGCTATTATACGAATTAATTAGTAAATCATGATTAGCTAGTTGGAAAGAAAAGAATGTGATCTACAAGTTTTAATACGAAAGGGAGAAACATACACACAATATAGATATAGTTGCTTGGTTAATTTATTTAATTACGATTTCTTAGAAAACACCTTGTTTGCCGATTCCGCTTCCTGTACGTGTTCCGAAGAAGCCGACTACCATGATCCTATAGTTAAGTTTTGTTTCATTTTTTATTTTAATTAGTTTTGTTTTCTTTTTTATGCTTTGTTATTATTTTTGGTTGTTTATTGTTTTTTTACAAATATGTTTTGTTGGTAAATGATACATCATACGTCAACAAAGTCTCTCGTCTATTTTTCTTTCGTCTCTTATTTAAATCGTCGGTAAAAACATAGATAGTATTTACTATATAAGTTATAAGGTAATAAACAATAAAAAGAGACTACGAAACCTGGATATATTTTCTATGAATTATGTATTTCGATCAAAGAATAAGAGTGTGTTTCGAGGAACAACTGATTTTCATTTTTATAATAAAACTTGCTCGTTCCGGCCTTGCACCAGTAAATAGATGATATATTACCTCTAATCCTACATTTTATTTTATTTTTCAATAAAACTAAGCGTTTTTACAAATTCAAAACGAAGACTTTGAAGCAAATATTAGTTCTGAAGATTATCCATTACGAAAAAATCATAATGCAAGCGATCATGTTTTAAATCCAACCTTAAAACCTGACCACAGCTTAATAGGACATAGAGTTGGATGTTAATCGAATTTACGTTCGGCAGATGGTCTATCTCAAAACCTGCCGTGCCTTTACTACGAGGCTCATTTCAGCCCGACATCGGCGTATTTTGTATTAGAGTGCCTTGGACCCGGAGTGCCTACTTCAAGCTTACACAAGATCGCTTTGCCTGAGCCCAGACTGCTCATGCATCTCGAAAATAACACCGTTGTTAAGGTAAACTAAACTGACTAAGACTAAGAAGAAATTTATTTCAGTTTCTTTTTTTTTTACTTAGTAGCAATGAGGCGAGATATATTACTTTTTGAATCTAGAGTCTTCATGAAACGCGACATTTTTCATACTATATCTGTATTAAGAAATATTTTTATACGAAATTGATGGCGTCGATCTTATAATAAAATATCAAATATTAAAAATACGCATTACTTTATAGACTTACAAAAAACATGTCGTTTTGACGTACACATACGCACTATATGCATACAGTAATAGGCGAATTTGTGGTATTTTTTTTTATATATTTTAAATGTTATCGCAAACAGGAACGGCTCGCCACAATAGCATTGCCAACGCCTAGAACATTCTCAGTCCAGCTATCAAGTGGACATGCAGCAAGAGTACGGCTACTGCTGCCACCAGGCCTCAGAGAAGATGAGGTCACTAAGTATCCTTTAGTACTTAAAGTGTAAGTATCAGCATTAATATCCAGAATTATAATATTGGTTTTAGCAATTAAGCCGTTGGTTTCTACTTCGACCTTTAACTCATTGTTCTATCTTCTTCTCCAATCTACTACTCCAAACTCCACTATTCGCTGAGCTCATCATCTAGGGCCATAATGATAATTTCCAGTGATTTTAACAGACGTCTTTTATCCATATATGGTGAATATAACACGATAAAATATTACTTTTGAAACAAAAATGCAAGTAAAATATTATTTGACACTATCATCTAAACCACTTTTTTGTAATATTTGCGTAGTCACGGAGCGCCAGGAACTCAGCTCGTCACGGAGCAATGGTCGTTAGACTGGGGCTTGCTAGCAGCTGGAGCTGGAGCAGTCCTAGCCACTGTAGATGCTCGTGGTGCCAGCGGGAAAGGGCTAGGAGCCCATCACACACTTCACAGACGCTTGGGCACGGTAGAATTAGCGGATCAGCTCGAAGTTGCAGAGTAAGTATCATGCAAGCCACCTTTAAACTAGAGATTTATACCGCAGTCATATAACTTTATTCTTTCCCGACTCGAATATTGGTATAGATGACAAACTCGAAAAAAAAATTTTTAGTGTTTCCAGTGTTTTTATTTTTTCCAGTGTTTTTATTAGACGCCTTTACAAAATCAATGCAATCTAAATCGGAGATACCCTAAGCTTTCTCTCGTAAACCACTTTCAAAATTTTACTGGTTTCGGTGAACCACTCGCTGCTACATTTCTAGCGTGTTACCGAACTAGTCAAAACATGTGAAGATTATATCTAATCACGCCCATAGCGGGTTTCCTGTGGACCTCAGGGGATCCACGTGGACCACTATGGGAATTACTGAATTAAGTGATAAACTTACGCGTATATTAAAAGTATCCGTAATAAACTCTTGGTTTTACGTGAACACCATTTGGATTTAATTATGTTTTGGTTATTCTAAATCTCTAATTCAGTTTATGCATTCACAATCACGGATCCGACCTAAACATAGGACTCAAATGTCTAAACATCGCTAAAGTTACAACGCGATTATCCATAAATTGATGTTATTGAGCTATGTAGTTTAACTTGGCGATTTCTTTGCCAGGTACCTCCGTGATTCGCTTCATTTTATCGATGCCCGACGAGTGGCGGTGTGGGGTCAGGCGCACGGCGGTTTTCTAGCGGCACTCGCACTCGCCAGTCCCTTAAATGTCTTCCATTGCGGTGTAGTACTAACGCCCATCGTCCGTTGGCGATATTACGGTAATTGTTTGTAATGTATGTTGATAAATTGTAACGCAGTAATCGAAAATCTAGATTCCTGCTCTCCAATGAAATCCCTGTAGTACGAAAACCTTATCGACATTTACGATTTCCTCATCGTCATCACTAATATTTTTTAAAAATTGTTCAAATACATTCCTTTTAGTTCTGCTATTCTCTTTATGAAATCGTGTCACATCAAGTTTCCTTATAATTCTACTTGTGTTCTCTTTATCTAGTGTTGATATGATATCTAAAATATACAAGCACTGCTTTGTAGTAATACGTTATAAATTAATTACAAATGGTTATAAGAAGTTGTCGGGGAGATGAATTCCGAAATCAATCTAAAGGGCCATCGATACAAATATATGATGCATATAAATGCAAATATTTATATGCATCATATATTTGTATCGAATCGAATCACACCAACGGCTATCTATGTTACTTCTAACAACTCTAAAAATTATGGAACAATAATTTTCTACAGCATCAGCGTATGCGGAGCGCTATATGGGCTTTCCCAACGCGACGGGGAATTACCGAGGGTACGCGGATGCGGATGTCACGAAGCAAGCAGCTGCCCTTCACGACAAGATGCTGTTGTTGGTTCACGGCACAGCCGATGACAACGTCCACATTCAACAGACTATGGCTCTCGCCAGGTCGCTCTCTGACCAGGGAAGCATGTTCAGACAGCAGGTGAACTAATAATTTTATATGTGTGTGTGAACTAGTAATTTTATATATGAGCAAAAACAGTTTCTGTGCAGGTTAGGCATCAATTAGCAATAGACAGTTTGTTGATATAATTCAAGTTTGACCAATGAGATATTGGAAATTGTGTCAAAATAAAATCTAGATATAAAAGAGCTAGATTCTATTTTACATACAGTATTTGATAGTTGACTTTTATTACGTTAGCTTGCAAACATGTCCAGTTTGCCTGTAGGACATAGTTAGATGATTTCTTTGGGATCTCGTCATCAGGCAGAGTGGTGATGTATAAAACAATTGATATAATTGAAATTATAATCGATCCCTACAGATCTACCCTGACGAAGGTCACAGTCTAGCCGGCGTGCGGCGTCACCTCTACCGCACGATGTCATCTTTCCTAGATGACTGTTTTAGGAAACAAGTTCCACCCGAGACTAAGGCGGGTCTACGGAATGGCGGGAATCTCGACTGAGATACGTGGAAGGATGAGGAGCTGTACGCTTGGTAAAGTAAATTTGAGAGTATGTTAATCCGGCTTATGACATGTAATTTGTCAAAATATAACATTTATCCGTATCATTCTTAGACATTTTTAAAAATTAAGTTGTTAAATTACTCGCAAGTTATTTAAAGTTATAAAGTGCGGTACAGTATTTTAGTAGAATATTATTTTGTGTAACCTATGTCAGGTAATTTCGGTTTAAAAATATTTGCTATTCAATACAATTTTTTAATTAATTAGGTTAAGATAAGATAAATAAAAGTCATCGACTCCAGTGGTAAAAGTTATATTGTGGTTACGACAATACTCCAATACAACAAAGTATATAGAAGAAATGTATCCCAACAACAATTAACTTTCTGTTAGCGATTTCTAAACATATTAATGAATAGATACCAAGAAGATCCACTTGTGATCCACACTACCGTCTTGATATGGAGGATGAGTGGGCCCAAAAAATGAAATATCAATAAGCGGCTCACCTATTAGTTTAAGTGAACACCTATTAAAAGTGAAAATACTGCCTCCGTGGCCTAGTTGTTTAGGCCCGCTCTTTACAAATCGGAAGTCGTGGGTTCGAATCCCGCGGGGGGCAATAACTTTATGTTGTTGTTCTTAATATGGCATTACGGGCTGATCACCCGATTGACTGGAAAGGAAAATGATCCATGCATCGGATGGACATGTAAAAAGTCGGTCCTGGCTTCTTATCGGCGCTTGATCTAGCGGTGGCTTGGAGAAGTCGTTAAGAGGTCGGTTTAATATCACCGCCTCTTAGTCTGATCTCTGTCCACTCATGTCGGTTATCCGTCCCATCGGGCTATGAGGGTAAAAGAAGAGTGAGTGCACCGGTGTCTGCACAAACGCTTGTGCACTATAATATATCCTGCGCAATTGTCTGGTCTCTTGGATCGGTCGCCGTAGCCGGATTCGGTCGGGAGGACATTATCGTTTTATTATTATAGTAAGTGAACGCCGCCACCCATAAATACCAACAATACGTGACTTATAATGCGTTGCTACCCTTTAAGGTGGAAATATGCTCTCCTCTTAAGGTCCCTTTATCAACATATAGCACACATATCCTAGAAATATTTTTATCCTTTCTTTTATATGAAAGGTGCCTCGCAAAGTTTCACTTCTGCGCTTAAAATTGCCAATGGTAAATTTTAAAAACTCATTCAACTGGCATTAGTTACAACATATGAACTCAAAACTCGTTTTAATATATAAAACTAAAACGAACGTCCAAAAAAAGAGTTAATATGTATATTAAAAATGTTATGAAGTTTAAATTATTAACGAATATCTTTTCTTTGCAGGTAGTTCCAAGTACAATGAATCGACGGCATTGCGCGTAATAAATCAGTAGTACAACTTTTCCATATCCCTTTTGATCATTTACTATCCTAAAGGACTATCCAACGCACATGTCCATCATTGTGATAAATTTGAAAAATATTTCTATTAGCTGTAGTCAATAGAAAAAGCGCCTTTAGGTATTTATGACGACGACAAGAAACCCACTTTGGGTGAGGAATCTGACAATTTCGGAGATCGGATAGTTTGAAATGTTCTTCCAGGAATTGGAGTTCAACAAAGCGTTGGTAGAAAATGAACAAGATTGATCTGCTTTAATGGATCGTCAATGTTTTAATTCTGTTTTTTTTAATATATCTCGAAATGAGAACCTTATTTGAACTTTCTGTAGTTTTATAGTCAATGAACTTTGTGATCTTAGTAGTAACTTATAAGGCGTTATTGCGTATATTTGACTAGTAGTGGTTGTTACGGAGTGCGAATTCATTCTGTGAACGCGAAATTTTGCTTAAATGGTGCATACTTCTTAATATCGATGTAGGTGTTTTATACCTTTCTCAAATATGTCATTATGACCACCGAAAATACTGTACCTCATTATGATAAAAACATTGTTACAATAAAATTAAAATATGCGGAAAAAGAGAGGCATACTTATAAACTATTTTATTGCAACTGTTCAATGTGTGTATACTTGTGCAATGGCTATTAGTTTTGTCACAAGTGCACAAACTTCATGTTTTTTCAAAAGGTCGTTTATAAATATAAAAAAAACACGGAAAACATATTATTTAAAAGCAACTTGAAGATGGGGAAATGAGTCTAACTCTGAAATAACAATTCTCTATCAACAGACTCATTTGAACGCAAAGGTCATAATCAAAACAAACTTGCACTAATTACATTCATTTTTCGAATATGTCTTCAGCTACTTTCAAAGGATTTCACAATATTTCATATGCTTCGCGTAAAAAATGACACCAAACGATTTATTGTTAAAAGACGAAGTCTTAATTATAAATTTGATGTAGTTAGAACTATTATAAGCATATTCTTCGTAAGATTAGAAGACTATTGTATTAGTGATTTGTAAATTGATCGTTGAAAAATTGCTCATTCTTGTACGTACTTCAAGTTTTGCATGTGTCTAGAAACATTGTTCGATCACATCTACGTATAGTGTTAAATTTTTAGTGAAGACCAATATTATAATAAAATATTTTATTAAAAAAGTAATAAATAAATTTTAAATAATAATTATGATTAGAGCAACTTTGAATTTACTAAAATTTAGAGCGTTAATCTCGATCACATATAAAACATTCATGCAAGTTAAAGTTAAATAGCTATAATTAAAGTTTTAAATACTTACGATTCTTGAGAACTCAATCATATTAATTCGTCTCGGGTATTTATAAAAATTTATTCAATCGATCAGTTTTTTTCATTGTGAAATAATATTAAACTGGTATTGTAATCATTATAAAATTTCTTTTAAAAGCTTTTAAAGTTTGAATCGGTTGAATTAGTATCAATTATTTTAATGACTTCTACTTCACTAAACAACCATATGTAATATGTGTAAGAAAAAACGATTAAATTTCTCAAAAAGGTTAATAATTTGAAATCTTACATGTAGTACAATGAGGATTAAAGTAAACATTTGATTAAAGTTTCACAAGAAATTTAAATGATAATAGAAATGGTAAAAAGTGCCAAAGTAGTTCACACAACTGATACCGATTTTTTTCTTCAATTTCGATGTAATTTTTCAGTTTCTCCTTTATTCAATGTCCGTACAGTAGAAATAAAGCAATGTATTGTACATCAAAGTATTTTAGTTTATAACGAGATAAGCCTACTATGTCCATTCCAGTTTTAAAAATCAAGTTGGTCAAGATTGTCATAAAAATATTGCTTTGCTTGATGTGACGTTGACGACTCCTTATGATAGATTATTTCAATAAACAAAGAGTAACTGTCGCTTGTATTAAATCAGCCATTTCGCGCCTCTCGTTTAATACCACGCCTCAAATATTTGACACCGTTACCACCACATATAATGTTTATATGTGGTGGTAACGGTCAGAAATGTACTTCAAAGTGAGATACGAAACGATAACAACAAGATTTACCAAAAGTCAAAAGTTTCAAAAGTCAAGCGAAATTGTGCAGGTTTTTCCCATCATCGTCTTCCATATTTTGTATGCTGTGGAAAACGCTTGTATCTCACGCTTTTTTCAACATGGTAAAAAAGATCATCATTGTTTTACTTATAACGTTTTTTTTATAATTTCGTAATTTATCCTTTTATTTTATGATCCGCATTTACTTTATGATAGAACGTAGCCAAATTTATTTACATCGCTCCCTTTCATATTTTCTATAATTAATTTCTCATTATTTTTTTATTTTATTTTTAATCACCAGTAGAGGAGTGAAATGCCATTTATAAAAATTGGCTTTGTGATGTTGTATTTTAACTCAAAATTTAATTCAAAAGGTAGTTTAAAACTGGGATGGGGCTTTTGATATCGGCATGTCCGTGTTCTGAAAATAATAAACGCACAGATTGTGATTTACTTGATGTAAGAAAATTGTTATGTTAAAATGTTAAACGTTATTATTATTGTTAAAATACTCAGTAAAATCTGCTTGAGATATCTTTTCATTTTAAACTTTAAAGCAATGGTATATATAAAATTATTTGCTTTAACACTTTATTGTTCTATGTGTGAAGAATTTTTATAGGTTTAAGACTTGTTTGAAATACCCGTTATGTCAATGGAAATAACTGTTGTATCGATTTTATTTATACGTCTATATGTCAGTATGTGGATGCGATACACGTGTTTGGTGAAATGCATTTAGACTGGCTGGTTTTGTAATCATGCGTACCTATATAATTGCAACTTTTAAAAAATTACATAAAATATAATTTTTTAAAAATTGCAATTTTTTTTAAACTTAACCAACATTGTTTAACGCAATGAAGCAAAATGATCATACATTATAACCATTTCACTACGTATCAACTTTTTAAACATTTGTGTATTAGTAGAAAGTCTAAAATGTTCTGAAATAATTGAAGATTTCATTCCGCAAAATTCGTAAGAAAATTTAAGAGTTTGAGAAAGTCTACCATTTTCACCATAAAATTTCTCAAAATCATTTCGTGGGTTCAAACTACAAATATTTGTTTCGAATCTGGGCGTTTGTCCGCTTAAGATTTATGTATGTAAAACGCCCTTATAACACGACATGGTCTTACAATAGGGGCAGCGTTTTAATAACAAATAATATAATATAGTATAATTTGACTTCACCACAACTAATTGTTTAAACGCACGTTTTAAAATCACTGT
>DWHO01001514.1:0-15253 GCA_018247575.1 Eurytides lysithous rurik
ACATGAGTGTGAAAGATGTGACTGAGGAGATGACGGCTAATAGAGGAGTATGGAAGAAAAATACGTGTTGTGCCGACTCCACCTAGTGGGATAAGGGCAGGAGAAACAAAGACACAATATGGTACATACATTTCGCATATATCATTTTCCCGAATCAAGCTGATACTTGGAGATATTGTTTATCCACACCAAAATAGAGTAACATGAGTGTAAACCTACACCGTTTGTGAATGCGGTATGTTGTGTACAATTCGTCTGTACTATTTTCCTCAATCAAGTCAAAAGTTCGAAGTGTTCTGCCCATACCAATAAGAGAAGCGTGAAGGTGAAGCCACACCGCTTTTAATGAAAGCGGCGTTCGAGTCTATATTTCACATGGCACCATCACACGTCGTTGAAGAATTAAAGTCGGTGAGGTAATGCGAGGTGCGCCGATAAATCATGCGGGCAGTTTGTTAGGCGCTGCCCGCACCGCGGGGGTCCGAGCTTCGATTCCCGACGCCGCGAGAGAGGAACGAACCAGCCCCCTGTAGCTGAGTGTTATGACGTGCAGTGCGCGAGCGTTTGAATGATGATAGAGCAATCCGTACGAGCTATTACGAGCTATTTCGCGGTTCTCGTACAGCGATGCGTGCTGAGGCGTTTAAAGCGTCTAAACTCATTTGCTTGTAACGTGCTTTAATTTTAATTCATTGACATCTGACAGACAAACCAAAGTGTATTGAAATAATTTACTTCAGAGTTGTAATTACTTGTCGGAATTAACTATTCTTTATTAGAACTGACTACGGAACACAATTCTGATATATTTTTTATAATCATTTTCCTACGGTTAGACAGGATTTACCTGTCTTGTGGTTACGTTTTAGTAACATGGATTTCATATGAACAAACGACCAGAACTAAAACCAATCTGTATGGGTAATACAAAAATGTGCTGCAACGTCAGAGCTAGCTCAGGAACTGCGATAAGCCAGTCATCAATCAACTTGGTAACATGTGGATAGTTGCTTATTTATTTTGAATTTATTTGAAATACGTACAGAGCAAATACATATCATTAAGCAACAGAAATAATAGGTTATTCGGAAAGTTCGTGCCGATTTTCCATAGGTAGCGCGAGAGAACTGACTGAATATATCACAATTATTGAAAACAAATAACATGTGTACATATCTAAAAGAGATAGCTTCAGTCATATTTGGAAAAAAGTTTGGTTACGATTTGTTAATTTTTATCAGTTTTGTAAACCCTATTGAATTTCACACAGACATTACAACTTTATATCGCATAGAAGCTATTTTAGACTCTGTTCTATGTTTTTTTTTAATTTCTTACTAGTATATAACATATTGCCGTTTTGAATTATGTCGATTCGGATAAATAATATGCTAGCACAAATTTAATATTGACCTCTTGAATTAAATATTCGGCATGCATTGTGAACCGTCTAATTTATTGACGGAACTTCTAATCAATGAGTGTGAAACTCTCCGTGAAACGTGTTTAATGATCCTAAATGGACTGCGTAGATTTTATATTTGATTTGTTATATTTGGATTTATAACAACTCGACCTGTTCCGAAACAAGCTGCCAAGATTTGTGATTATTGCCGATTAAAATAAAATATGGAATGTTGAATTGATCACGGAGTTATCTTTCGAAACATCTTAAATAAAAAGAGAAGAGAAGAAAGTAAAGAATGAATAAGGGAGAAATGAAATGCACCCAGCTTGGAAATTACATTACATATATCTAGTTATAAATGATTTATAGTTTTAGAAGACTCATACTTCAACTTATATGTTTATCTACCTATTTGACTGGCCCGTTGGTTAATGCTCCTGACTGCTAAGCCAAAGTTTGTGGGTTCGATTCCCAATTCCCAATTGGGTATTTGTTCTGCGTCTGGGTGTTGATTATCTATATAAGTATGTATTAAAAAATATATATAAGTATGTCAGTATATCAGTTATCTGGTTACCATAGTACAGGCTCTGCTTAGTTTGGGATCGGATGGCAGCAGATGTTCTATGATATTATTATCTACAGTTCTGTACCAGTCAAATTTTTCCGAGCAGTGCTTCTCAAGGATAATAATTTTTCTCAAAAATTAATATATTACTAATCTTGATGAACAAGCAAACGCCGGGAGATACTTTAAGAGTTGTTGAATCGATTGGGAAAACAAATGCTGTGCTATGCTTCTATTTAAACATTGTTATCGTTCAATTCATTTCTTCAAATAACGAATATCATGATATATTCATATCGATAAAAATGAAATGACACACACGATTCATTACAGTGTTTATTATCTAATAAAGTATTGTTTTAATGAAAAAACCTAACATCAGAAATTAGTGTTCTGAACAAAAAAAAATAGTAATAATTTACCATTAGTAATAATTCTTGCCGGTAGTAATTATTCATGCCGGGTATGGACGAATTTTACGTAACAATATAACACTCAATATGATCTTTCCCAAAATAATGTTTTAAACACAGTAAAAACTGGCAGTGTCCAAAATGCATTTTTGAAACGGACGAAAATTGGTAGTCCCTTCAGAATGTATACTTTCGTTGACGTTCTGAATTCGTTCCCGGGTGAGGAGTTATGAAAATAAAAGTTAATTAAGGGAACAAGGCTTTCACGGGCCGCCTCGGTCCCGGACGATTCATCATCCCGCTGAATATAAATCAACGGCTGATTGATAGCTGGGTATCACGCCGTCCCGGTCGCGGGCTACTTTTTTGAGGCCAACCAAGACCTCTCACAGTCCATCCCGTGTTAAGAATAGCTTCCTTTACAAATTAAACAATCTATATCTGTCACAAATCAAATACACACTGTATTTGCTTATAAGGAGTAACGTGAAGCAATAGCTCGAAAAAACTCTTCGTTTACGTACGTATGTAAAATTAAAGTATTTATTTCTCAGTATCTATTAATGATTTTTCTAATATCGTTTGATTAATTATATTCATTTATATTCTATCACAAATTCTCTCCATGTCCCGATTGACTGGGAGAGAATGCTCGATGGCATTAAATCCGCCCTTAGTAATTCTTATTTATAAGATATAGTAAAATGTAAATAGATAAATAAAATTGTTTCTGGTTTTGATCACTGGTGTCATACTATCTTGAGATCATGGAACGAGGTAAGTAACTCTTGCACCCGATGTTAAGCGAAGCCTGCCACAACAAAAGATGGTTGATCTTCGATGAGCTCCCCAACCAGTGATTTCACATTGTATATTTCTATACTTAACAGTTGGTGTGTGGGAAAATTTCCTTTGAAAGCGTTTTTTTTATGATTAAAAATTAATGCTTAGCGGTAATTTAGTGGTAACGGTATGGTAACACCCCACGCAACTCTGCAAAATAGTCCTCCATGTTTACCAATTTAACTATTATATGGTTAACTAAACTCACTATTATATTGTCAAACATTAATGTGATTGCGTTCAGTTCAGGAAGAGAGTGAAACAGTTTAGAAAACAGATGTTTTTTTTTGCGAGAAACTTCACTAATGTGCTGAGTTATGAGATTAGATTCAATTGCAAACTGACAGTTAAACTTTTCGCCGGCTCGTTGTATAAAAAAGCGTTGAAAACTTCTGTTCGGTTTTAAATTGAGTTAATCAATGCGCAGACATTATTGAATTAAATTTAAACCGCGCGGTGAACATTTTCGCTTTTGCATTGTCGAGGAAATCTAATACACACCATTGTGTTACAACTAATGGTTGTTGTGGAAAGCTATCGGGTTACCGGCGCCATTTTATTCGCCATATTTGCCTTGGCCGTTCGCGGGGTACTTTACCTTACCATCTATTGTGTCGGCCCCTCGGTGAGACTGCTTACGAAATGCACGGAAGCCATTACCTCGCAACACTTCTTCCTTTAATTGATAGTTAAATCAACAAACCCGATTTTGGACCCGAATTGTTCAAGTGTACAGTTCTAGTTAGGTTAAGAAGTTATTTTTATGACATATTTCTTATTCTATTTCTTTTTTTTTAATTTTATCATCATATTTTTGATTTGAAAGACGTTTTCAAACTTTTACAATGTGATATATATTCACTAACTTCGTATAGATATAAAAACTAGTATGATATTAACAATATAAATGTCGTGTGTACTGTGCACTTATTAATAGATAATTTGTTGGATCTGTTATGATAAGTTCTCTTTCTGTAATGATAATTTTTCTCGTCTGGTCTCGACGAGGTAAACAGAGTCCTTGAGAATGTAGCGCGTATTCGAATTTCTATACCTCCGGATTGGTATACGAATCATATTTAACCTGATTAGTGATCAGGTATAACATCGCATGGCATTTAGGATAAGTCAGCATGTGTAAATATGACTTATCCCATCAACTTTACTGTGTTATTAAATAATAATATATATAATACATGTCATTATTCTTGTATATATATATATATATATCTTATTCTCTTTTTTTCACACTATTTTATGCGCACCTGCCTAATATTCCTTTCTGCACCACTCAAAGGTTGACTGGCAGTTAATGCCATTGGCATTAAGTCCACCTTTGTACAACATTTGTGCAGAAAGATTAAACAAATAGATAAATAACGTCGAAGATCAACAACACCGGGATCCTTAGAATCTTCGGCGACGGCAGCAGAGAAGGGCATCGGGCGATAGGCTGCCGAAGTTCCGGCCCGTGCCGGGGTGGGCAGCTTTTCGCGGGCCGTGGGAATACGACGCGATGCTATCTTTACTGGCGGCCAGCGGCGCTTTTTCCCCGAACTCGAGCATTAAGCTGTGCTGAGGCACGCCACAGTTGCTTCGCTCGCTGGAACTGATAACATCTCCGGCCGTTGACGGATCGTCAGCGTACCGATGCGAGCTGAGATAGGTCCGCGCCCGCTGTCTTTGGTTAGGTTCGATGGCTTCGCATCGGTACAGCACTATACGGCCGGAGCGGGTGTCCTAGCACCCGTTGAGAGGAGCCTGAGAAGGCCATTGTTGCTCTGGGGTTGCGTTTTCGTGTGCATATGCGACAGTGATTGGTGCAACGTGGGTTATTAGCGGGTATCCGTTCCACCCAGTGCCGGTACTACCATACAAGCCCGGAAGCCCGGCTTGCCCTACTAGGGAGTAAAATTTATTTTATTAGCACATAATTACCGAACAATTTATTTTTAAATTTGAGCGTTGCGAGAATTGTGTGCTAATTGAGATTTATAAATTTTACTCCTAAGTAGGGCAAGTCGGGCTTATGGGCTTGTATGGTAGTACCGCCACTGGTTACACCAACATACCCCTGCCACTCCACTGTTCAGCGGGGAATCCATAAAGGATATTTCTCATGTTAAAAATGGTACAAGGTTGTCTTGCAGCGGATAAATGTTAAATTCTTTGATGATGATATGAATAACATTCCATAGATTCCTAACGGAATGTACCGCCCTCTAATAGGCGCTAAAGTTTCTCGTGGAGGCAATCAGAAAGAGAGATTTAATTTTTAATTTGTGATTATTAATAGATAATAGACAGACATATGTAATTGGTATAAATAACCGTCATAATAGTTTGCATATGCATATACATATATTATATATAAGAGGGTGATAGATTTTTCTTCTTATCAAGAGTGCGGTAGTCTAAAAAAGGTTGGGAGCCTATGCTCTAAACGAATCGTCATATTAAGTGATAATCGCTGCCAACGATTGTGATTATATTTGCTTCCTTCACAAGTGGACCAGAGATATCTTTTTACTGTACCGCTGTCTATGAACATTAGGCGACGAGAGGAACGCAATAAACAACCGCCTCACCTATAACATGGGACGTCACTAGTAAAATTCACGGGTGTTTACTCATCAGTGAAATCCGAGTGAGCCTTTCGCCGCGATCGATTCTCACGGGGAAGGATGGTACGTCACAGTGGCCTGTCCTACGGTCAGTTGGTCAACAATGGGCATATGGCCGGAATCGCGAAGACGACTCGGACTCCTCGCCCCTTTGACCCTTTGTCCCGAAGGCGTGACGGGCGCCCGCTATTGTGAAAACACAATAACGGCCGATGCAAACATTGGCGTAATTTGCACCCTTGGGAACCGACTGAAGAATTAGGGGTGTCGTCGACCGCGCGTTTTGCACGGTTTGCCCGCTGACGACTCCTTTCGTACCCACCTGCTCGGGTTAAGGAAAAAGTGTCAGGAGTTTTTGAAACTATAACAATATAAACTTCGCAAAGGACTAAAGTGGACATTTTAAAAAGCACACCGCTTTTACGTTACGTAAAGTTAAAGATTATCATCGGCATACGTGGAATACGAGCTCACGTGGGATCGTTGTTGAGGAAAAAATATTTTAATAAGGATATCACTGTATCCAAAGCTTTGAAATTTTGCTATCGGTTAATCAGTTACGGCAATGGTATAGGTGTCGTGTGGGTATCTCGCATATATTCATAGCTTTTTGAAAATATTTATTATACATCGTTCTATTCTGACTATTAGTTCAAACCATCCATATATATAACGTTCTTATTATATATCTACTCAACTTCATGAAGTTTTTTCGTTGCGAGAAAAATTGTTAACTAGGTACCGAAGTTTTCAGTATCTCAAATCAGTTTCAATAAATGCAGAGTTCGCCGATGACAAACGATTAGCGCGATGGATATAGCATTGAAATATTTTTTTTTTTTATAAAAACACTGCGCTCATCGTAAGATAGAAATATCTTGTGTTATACGCGGACAAATGCCCACAAGGATCAATTGTTTATAGTTCATAAAAATATATAATAAACAAAAATTGTATATTAAATTTTTACATATTATAAGCTAATTTGTTCATTGTTTACGTTTATACTACTAATGCCAACTTTATACGTCAAATCATAAATGTCATAGTCAAAAAGCTATATTATTCAATTACCGAAGAGGACTCTCGAGAAAGCCTAAAGCCTTGGTCACTAAGCGATCGCTAATTTAAATAAAAGTTCCGCTTATCGACCTCCGATTTGGCGCGGAGGACGGAACCTATCTAAATGACCGGTCCGGTGTAAAAACTTATTAAGATATAGCGAACAACGGAGCGATGATTGATGCGCCAAACACAAAGGGAAACGGCGCCCATTGTAAGGGTAGTGATGCGCCCTTTATTTAGTGCCGTTCCGTTCGCTCATTTAATAAAAACCGGTTTTCCTTATAGCCGCTAATTAATCAATACGCCGCCGGTGCGATGCGATTTTTTTTTTGAACGCATTTATCAGCTTGACTTTGCATCGGTGTAATAAAATATTATTTTCGCTGTTAACATGATTCATTTTGAGACATCGGTATTAGTAAAAATCAAGTCAATCAATTTTAAGTATGAAAACGAGGTGGCGTTAATCATAATACCGACTACAGAAGGTTATTGTGGTACATTAACAAAAATTATATATCTTGCAAACATATATTCTGTTCGAACATAACTTAATAAGATAACTTACTATAGGCCTTCTAAAAGTCACAGAAAGTTAAAATGAGATTATTGATAGCATTGCGTGAAATATCTATTACTTTACATTTTAATATCTATTTATATACATATCCATTGAAGTATTAATAGTCAATGCACGAAAGATGTCTAGTTAAAATGTTAACACAGAATTATTTTCTACAATTTTTTGATAAGTAAAAAAAGTGATGAATTAATATTTATAAAGGAGTACGTGGTTTCTTTTCTTGAAAGCGCGTATCTTAACTTATACTATTACGTGTTTCCTTCTGCTTCATTTGACCTTATTTTGCTCGCATGCGTTTAAATATTTCAACAAAATCTTTTTTTTTTTGTTTCACACCTTTCAAATATTGAAATAATATCATCTATAGTAATGAAAATATGATAAATATGCCTCGTTTTTAAAGAAAGCGACTAGATCTAACACAGCACGAAACATGACTTTAACAAAGCTTTATTATCACGAAAGCTGACAAGTGACCAGGTCTCGCACTATATAGACCAAGGACAATATTACTCTCAATGGTCGTATGGTCACGCTGAACCATTCATCCTGACCTGTAGATCTCGGTGCTGATGAAAAGGGCATCCGTGTCGTTTTGTATTCGATCTATTCAGTAGCATCACTAGCCTCACTTAATGGACCCTTTGGTCCACTAAAGCGATTGACACGCGGGTTCAGAGGCAAAAAAAAGCATCCAAACATAAATGCTAAGACGATTAACGACAAAGGGTTGGGGCGATACGGTTTTTGCATCTCCTCTTTCGGTTGTTAATCTCAGTAAGTGATAACACCTTTGCCATTGTTTTCTTCAACAAACGGTTTGTTTGTTGCCGTTTGAGTCGGGGGGCGCGCAAGGGTCGCGCCTAGCACCTTGTCCTTTCCGGGGTCGGACCCTTATCTGTCGGAGCACCAATGTTACGCGACCACGACGGCTAACGACCGGCTTGGAATGAGCTTCATTGCCGACTAGTTGTTGATCGCGTTTTTGCCTGCTCGTGTTTCGATGTTCGAACAAAATAATGTAGAGAACTGTTTTGTCTTACGCGAGTATTATATGTAGTATTGTATATTATATTAATAATTTTTTATTTTTATTTTTATTATTTAAAAAACTCTGCCCCTTTTGTAAGATAATATCTTGTGTTATATAGGCGATTTACATACATAAATTTTACGCGGACAAACGCCCAGATCCGAAACAAATATCTGTAGTTCGTATAAATATTTGCCCCGGCTGGGAACGAACTTACGACCTACGGCGCCGAAACCAATAGCTTAACATCTGCGCCAAACGGTCATCATAATGCATTATTAAATACAAATCACGGGTCATCATCGAATTTTTTAATATTCTCCGTTGGTTGTCTATAAAAGCTTTCTTATAAATTGTTAAATGTAAATATTACACGTTTTGATTTAACGGATCATATATTTGTTTATCGTTACAGTTATTGACCTCTTGTTGTACATCGCGTTGGACCCTTTGGACACTTCAACCTTCGCCCTGTATTACGAACCACGGTTATGCGGCGACATTACACTAAGCGAGACAAATTCACACAATTATACAACACAACATAAGTACTTTGTGTTAGTGTATCATTATTTGGCTTTCATATAATTTTTTAACTTATTTTTATTTATGTAGCTGGAGTGAAATTTCAGCATCTCATATTGGTTTTGACATACATAGATATCACATTGAGAGCGAAAAATTTATACAACAAATTGCTTACGTTGATTTCTATATATGGAATTTAAGCAACTTATGTATATGAACGAACGGCCATTATATATTGCAAACAATCATGGTTTTAACTGTAATTGTCACCTGGATTTTTTTTTATAAGATTAAAAAAAAATCCAAAAACTCCGTACACAACAAATCTACTTAATTTTCTTCAATGGCAAAGTTTACAATAGTATGGCCATAACGTATTATTGAGGTCGCAAATTAGAATTTTTATGCTAGCGATTCATCTAAGGGTAAGTGATATTCAGAGACGTTACAGGCGGGTAACCAAGCTTAAAATTGGCCTGTTGATTATCTCACTTTAAACTATGATTATATTACCTCACGTCTTGACCGTGGTATATCGATATTATTCGCGACAATTATCCGTCCCACGGACTATGAGAGTAAGGAGTGAGTTTACCTGTGTCTGGGCAAACGCTTGTGCACTATAATATGTCCCGCGCAATTGTCTGATCTCTTGTAGATTGGCCGCCGTAAAATCTATAAAATAGTCTATCTATACTGCAAAGAAAGTTGTTCTGTCTTTTCCATGGTAAATAAAATATGAATAAATATTATCATAGTTTTTGCAGATTCATTGCACGCGAAATCACTGCCACGCCACTGCCAGTAGGGCTTATAAGCTGAAGGTAGTTCCATCACTGTCTATCCTGTCTATCCTAAAGTAGCGTACGTTATACACTTTGTATTCTCTTTTTATCAACAACCGTTACAATAAAACTCAAGTTTTATTGTATTTTATAATCATCGTATAATTGTTGGCGTCGTGAAATATTTCCAGCTTACTAAAGTACGTTTATAACGTCAATTAAGTATCTTCAATGCTCAATAAACGTGCTGAATGTAAACGATAATGGAATTCTTTACTTGATTTTTTAACAAAACACTTCATTTATTTAAAAAAATAATAATAATAAAAGCAATGAAAAAACAATGTACCTATTATCTAGTGAGTTTTTATTTTTCCGGAATCACATATGACCCTCATTTGAATTTGGTGGCTGCTCGCATCATTCTAATTTTAAAATGTCATAAAATTTGACATTAGCGTCTGTTCGCGTACAATCGTTAAAATAATGCTATAATGTATCCGCATGACGTTAATGGGCTTAAGTGAATATGACTATGAATTCTGCGCCAGTACTGTCAAGTGGAAAATTCTATTAGTACGTTTACAAAATCGAAAACAACTTTGTTCGTGATTGTACACAATTGTGTTATGACTTTAGAACAGAAAACAATTTAAACTGCGAATTGAACTGACTTGTACGAATATCAGAGGCGAAATAAAGTTTTGTATGTACATAGACAATTATTGTACAGTCAATAACATAACACACATTGTATCAAATTTTTTTCCAATTATTCATCACTAGCTCAGTTCGCGACTGTACTTAATAACAACACAGATTTCTGGTTTCGCTATTATATTATAAGAACCTAGTTGACATTCTTGAGTTATTTGAGCGGCAGTACACTCAGTGGCATTATGACCTTGGCACGAATCGTCAACTGACCGTTTGGTCACTGTTAAAGGCTTTGACTATCCTTAATACTAATAACTAAACACTAACATTTTTTTTAAATAAAATGTCGAAGCAATAGAGTTGTGCGGTTCCATACTACGCTGGGGCCGTCATACCAGACGGACTCTGCAAAGGAGTCCACTTAGAAATATTCTAATTATCTCATTACCACTGGTTGCTAGGTATAACAAAAAAGTAATCCATAATTTTAAGTAATAGAAGACAGGCAATAGGAAGCATAGTTGATTACTGTAATCAAGAACCCCCACTTTCCGTGAAGTTGCATTATTAATATTTCCTAAGGTCACACTTACCACCAAATCTAAATTAATATCAAGGGACATCTCAAACACGATAATCTGTTCCCAGAGCAATCAGAGCCTATACTATGGTAACCAGACAACTGATAGACATACATAGACATGTAGATATTTTTTACATGTAGACACGGAGCAAATACTTTACAGCGCAAAGAGATTGTGCTGAGTGGGAATCGAACCCACGAACTTCGATTGTGTAGACTGGGGTACTAACCACAGCACCAACGGGCATAAATGTTTAAATATTTCCTTTAACGCTTGATGGCACTGAACCCGCGACCTTGATTACACTTAACCACTGAGCGATCGCCGCCTCCATCAATCATTGCTGTCGCTAAACAATGAACGCCGATATCCTCCATATTAATATTAAATAATAACAGTGTTTTAACTCGGGACGTGAGTTATTCAGAACACTGCCCTTGAGGCGGCGTAATGGGTTTGAAAGATTAATGAATTCACCAACTAGGCGATTATCGCTTCTAAAATTCGGTTTTTGTATTAAACATGCATGGTATTTATTTTATATTACAATGGGCGGACTTAATGCCTTTAGGCATTCTCTCCCGGTCAACGCGCATCCCAGTCAAAGGGTGTGGAGAAAAAATTGTGCTAGGCGCAATAAAACTATTGCAAATACAATTTATAAACAATCAATAATTACATAAATACATATATATACACACTCACACTCAAGTACGTATAAGATCGTTAGTGACATTCCGTATTTGTATAAGACAAACATACTAGATCCATATGGTTCGTAATTGTTTACCTATACGCTCGCCCGCGGCTTTTCTCGTGAGCTCGATGTTATACGAAATTTATCGTCGTTACGTCAGACGAAAAATTAACCTATCACTGCCTGAATAAAATAATACCAACGACATTCGTCGATCCGTTGATTTGGCATTTCAAAACTTCAGTGGTCACTTTGTACACGTCTAAATACAATATATTATAACGTGAATACTAGATGTGGCTGGGAACATAGTGGCGGTAACACTGATCGAATATCAGTTGGCATAATGCCCCATACATTGTGAGCAACTGAGAGAGAGAACCTGATGGTAAATTGCTATGCTGACTGAAAAAGTAATACGATCCTTGAGTTTAAGCGTTAAGTATATTATAAAAAATACTAATAACTTCGACGATATTACTCATCTATTGTATATCATCTACTTTTTGTTGTAAGATCGATTGTTAATTGACTAAAAGAACAGCGGCTGGATTACGCCTAGTCTAGATCTTACAAGAGTTACTAAAGAAGGTCACAAAACTGCATCTCCTTAATCATTTTAATCATTACAAGGCAGTAAAGTTATCTCCGTATTAGACTAAAATAACAGTACTAGCCATATTTAGATATATTCGTGTTGTCCTGGTGGTTTTAAAATTACCAGGGAAACACTATTCGTTAGTACTTAAGCTTTAAGAATGAAACGCAAATAAGACTTTGGGAGAGATTTAAAAGTAGATTGCTGTTGTATGCTTTCAGAAAGAAGACCACGAGTGCGAAAATGGGTAAAAACTCTTTAATTTTTAACTTTTTCAACTTACAAATTAGTCTATCCATAATCTTCGAAAACATCAAAATTCATGAGTACTTTTTATAAGATTGAATAAAGCAAAACCTAAAAGTATAAAAGGTGTCTATTTAAATACTCTTCCTGGAGGCTACACAGATACATATGTGATATAAATGTCTCAATATAGGCATGCCGGATCACTATAGTGGTTAAAACTGACTCAAAGGTTAGTAGTTCAAGCGATGCTTGGTTAAAAAAAGTTTCCACACGACTCACCTTCTCTCCTCATGCCCATTTTGAGACATTTCCTTAGTCTGCAGTACTGGCATTGGTTCCTATGGTGCTGATCGATCGGGCAGTTCCTGTTCCCCCGGCAGGAGTAAGTGAGGTTCCTTCGCACTGATCTCTTGAAGAACGATTTGCAACCTGCAGACGAAAATCCCAGCGTCAGTCGTGGACCCCCAATGCAATTGCGATTCATAGTTCCATATTCTTCCAAAGTCCGGAGGTTCCGGACGATCGAAAGGTTACAAGAAGTAGAAGGAATGTCGATTTTGATTTACAAAAAAACTAAAAAAAATATTAGATATCTTTATTATATATTTTATATAAAGATAACCTAAAAATAACTTTTTTTTAAGAAAATCTGATGGGAGGAGCTAGTCGTATTGATAAGTGATATGCCTGCTGATTACAATATAATGTCACACCAGAGATTTAAGATGTCATATCTCTATGCTGAGTAGAGCATTAATCCTTACACTTCGTAGGGCTAACAGAAAAACTACCGAAATACAAATCTCAATCATCAAGTTTCGAGCACACCAAGCGGTTGAATTGACAAAAAAAACTCATTAACATATTCAAAAAACGAACCACGATTTATCCGCGATCGTTTTTAATCTATGGCAACAATTTTTATCTGGCCTTGTTAACTTTATTACTATTTAATCGCATTACCAAAATCCAATATATCGTCTACTTAGCGTTAATACGACTATTCGTATGAAAGGAATCGAGACGAATCGTATCTCGCCCGTTCATTTAATCGATTTAAAAAATTTACGCGTTATGAATACGTTGTTTGAACATTAATACGGTAAATATTTTGTTTTAGTAGGCATGTGAAATATTTATTTAATCATATAAATAAAAAAAAGCAAACGCAAAAGTCGTAAAGTGGTTTTTGTAACGGTATAGTGACAGTTGTAATGGTATACAGTGGTGGTGTTGTGTCCAGAAATTTTAATAACAGATTTTGAAACATTTTTCTACTAGAAACAAACGCTTTTGAAATTTCACACAGCTTCAAGTATTTTCTATGATCTCTATTTATATTCGTTTCTCGTTCATTGGTTTGTTAGTTAATTACGAAGTTTGGTTTTTAATAAGGGCAGATAAGTTTAGACTAAAAACACATTTTACTATGTGCATAGATTAAATAAGTAGTTTTCAATTCAAAATCTATCGCAAGATAATACTCCCCGGCCTGTGATACTATTTAGTACGTTTGATTCCACTTTTCCAACAGCAATTCCAACTTGGACTTTGGTCGTAACGAATGTGTCAACAACTATTCATCAGGATTACGTTTTATTTGATATTCAAAATACCTTGGGAAAGAGTTTAGATTAATTAATCTAAAGAATTGTTCACACTTGCGTGTTCATTCGCCGTTAACGAGACGGCAAAGTGGAGTTACATTGTAATGACTTAGTTCGGTATAAATCTCGAAATATCGAATGGGTTTGTTTCAAGCAATTACGGCGCTATTCAACTCGGGCGTTACATCTTGATGTCTATATTTTTATGTTAATGTACAATTTTACGATGGAGCCAAACGTCTCGGTGTAACCTTTGAAATTACGCGCAGTTTTATCGTCGACTAAAACCTGTTTCGGAACACTGACAAAGTGCGAGTTTCAGCTAGATTCAAGTTTAACTATTTGCCTAGTTGATTATAAAACTGGAGCTTTGTAAAATGACTCGCACAGGTAAAATAGATGTTTACGAAACTTGGACTAGTTTTGTGAATGTGACGAAATATTGTGACCGAAACTACCGTGTAGTTTTATGTTACATATATATTATATTTATATAGCGAAAAACGAAAATTTGTTAGCTATAAGAAACTGAGATTTAAATATATTGAACCGCCCGATAAATTTATCTTGACCATTTTGATCCACCAGTCTGTAATGGCCGCCTTCTTCAATCTTCCTTGAACTCTAATCAACATGTGTGATGTGTTATCTCTTGAGATAAACTGTACGTTATGCTTCATGGGTTATTTTACCAGTACATTATTAATATAATACTATTATCTGTAAAAATTACTATATTCTCATCCTATCAGTGTTAGAGACATCTTCCCAAACGCGAAGTCTTCGTTTCGTAGATATTTCATAAAACAACAAATTGTGCCCGATTTCCACAAGGGGCATAAGCCAATTGTGCACTTGACATATAATATACGAATTGCAGTTAATATATAATAAATATTTATATATTAACGTTTAACGTATTATTAAATTAATATTACGGTGGTAGAGCCACGCAGCTGTTCCCGCTGCCGAATGGGCCGGCTCGAACCGGATTAGTACCACGACCTCACA
>DWHO01001515.1:0-15251 GCA_018247575.1 Eurytides lysithous rurik
CATTCTTTTTTTCGGAATCGAAGGTTCGAATTCACTTTCATCACAGTAGCATTTAGTAGAGTGCGATAAAAACAAAAAAAAACTAATTTGGAAAACCGTGTAAAAGCGAAAACGTGTAAAACAAGTACCGTGTAAATCGGGGGATAGGTGTATTCTTATGTTAATCACAAAGCCGCCATATTTTATATTATCGCCACGTCATTGTCATTAAATCCTCGTAAAAGTTAAAAACAACTTATATATGTCCTATTGCTATGTACAGCTCTGATCTGCATTTATTGGACAAAGTCCTAATGCAGATTAGATTGGCAGTTCCAGAGCGGATTGGTAGGCAGACATATCTAAGAATTTTTCCTACTACATTCAGATTTTCTCACAATTTGTCCCTTCGCCGTTGAACACATGGTTTAATTACACGCCTAAAACCGTTAATTTCAAATTAACAAATCTATAGATACAGGCAGCGGGATCTTTCGGTTCTTTTACTAATAACATGACCAGTTTAAATAGTTCGTGGAGTGCCAACCAACTTATAAATACATCACAATACACAGTCAACACCGTTCAATTAAACCTCTGGTCTCTAATGAGTTTCTATCGCCGGTTCTTCTCAGGACTGAGGCATTCTTTTTTTTTTCAGAATACGAAGTAGAATCATTGGACACTCAAAATTGATTCCAAGCCAATCTAATTTGGAATGAAGAATTTTCACTTTGATTTTGTAGCAGCACAAACACCTGTTTGACAACAGCGACGGAAACACACGTAGAATCTCAAGTATTTATCCGTAAAACTTTACTCCTACCCTGACATGAGACATGACAGACATGACAAAACTGAAGATATTAACGCTGGCGCATCTCGATCCTTGTTTTTTACTCTTGACTATAGAGCAAGCGCTTCGTCTAATAGAAAGAGTTAATTTGTGCCGCCAAACGCCGAGTTCAAGATTTTAACTCACTACACAGTACATAGTAGTACACAGACAAAATTGTGTCTAATGTCTGTGGCATAACAAAATCACCAATACGCCACCAGAGACATAAAACATGACTGACTTCAAACGAGGTCCTGTTTCAGGCGTGTCGCCAAATAGCAAGGGTTATACTTTAACTAGCTAAACAGTTGACTCCTTGGAAGCCGTCCATCACACTTTAATTACGCTTAATTAAGTCAACAGACGCGTACCAGGGAATTCTATTACGTCAGTGCCTACCGAGTTAATAATATGGGCGATTGCGAACGGCTCGCAAGTTTGCGCTTCCTAGGCCGGCCCGCGCCTGCGGCCCTTAATTAGACGGCGGTCTTTAATTAAACATAAACAAAACGGCCAAAGTTCGCCGGGCGGCAGGGGCGCGCGGTGTTGCGGGGAAGGGGGGGGGGGCCGTAAGCCACTCGCGTCAAACAGTCGGTCAAAGGGCAAACTGGGAATTCGATATACAACCCGATACCGATTCGCGCTTTTCAACTATTGTCGAGTTGCCTATACAAGGGCCGTAAAATTACGCTCGATGGTCAAACTTAGTGCCGATTAACGATCCAAGTGAGTTTGGAGAATAATGTGAATTGTTCGGTATATCTATCTTAACTTACTCCAGAATATATCAGCGCTATAAGTTCATAGAGCTTACTAGTTGACAACAAACAAGATTGAATACTGCAAACTTTACATGAAAGTGTACCAACAAACATCTTTTATAATATCAATAATATACGCATATAATAAAAAGCCGAATGTGACGACACCCATTGAATATTCGCCCGCATCCGAAACGTGGTGGCTGCAAAAAATTTAATCAATAAATAGAGGGAGGGTTGTGACGGCGTTTAGAGCATATGGTCTTATAGTCCCATAGACTGACTTACTGATGCTTTTAGCCTATGCGGCTCTATAAAGCTTCATCGGGTCACTGAAGCCGTTGAGATGCCGGCACACCTGACGCTGCCCATGGAAATTCGTAACATCATTTGAATTTGCGTTACCGCCCATTATGGTCGGAATAATTTTGGAGAAGAGAGGAAGGGGAAGCAAATGTGAGGGAGGGGTTGGATAGATCGTATGGGTGCAACGGCATGGCACGGTCACGTACCAGCCGCACTATCAGACGAAGGCCATCCCTTATCGGCCGCTTTGACCGAATCGCCTTGCTGTACTGCGCGACCATGGCGTTGATAACACGCCAGCCACAGATAACGCGTCCGAGCGGATCTTTGAATAAATCTGTCAAAGTTTTTTTTTATTCTCTCCGTCCAACCTCGATCTGACTTTTCGACGAATCAAAATATATTCTTATTACAAGCACTTCTGTATTGTCATTTTTACATTTTGCTCGCGAGAAAGCTACCACCGGTTCGGAATGCAATTCTGCTGGGAAGAGCCAGCCGGAAACTCAGCAGTTCTACTATTCTCAGCTGTTTACATAAACAAACCAAAACTGGTTTGTTTATGTAAACAGCAGAACACAGAATAGATTTCTAGAGAATGTATACGTCGGCGACGAACACGAATTTCGGAAGCGTTAGTGTGGGAAGACATCGAGAATTTGAAGAAGACCGATCATCTTTTCGAAACGCCAAAATTTTGAAAGGCATGAAAAAATGGCAAATTTATTTATATATGTTTAAACGAATTTAGTTGGGTACATCAGAGGCACACAACGACAAACGTCCCTAAACAACGTATTAGAACAGCGCACTGAGCGTAGATGCGCGGGTACCTCAAGCGGAGCCCGCCACTTCATCACAATAAATCCGGATGCGGAGACCTCACATCTGCCAGGGCCCTCGATAGCGGCGAGACGGCACCGACCATGACTACGGCCACCACACGACAGACACATGCAGGACATTGCCTTTTTCATTTGGAGACTTACCAAACTCGCGCGTTCGCAAACACTTTTCGGGCATTACAGCTGCGCGTCAAAAACGTATAGTTACTATTAATATACGCGGAGAAATAGGTGATTGTGTAAGAAACGACTGACACATTCAAACGGTTTTATACGAAGTAGTAAGTATATGTATGGAAGCGACGCACTGCTAAGTGAGGGCAAGTGAAGAGTTGAATTTATTATTTCGAGCACGAAAATATGTCACAACACTTCCCAACGATGAAAGGCGGCAAGCGATACAAACCTATTACAATATTTATTTTTCCGACAATTTTATTAAACAATTATTTTATGAATAATCAGGGTTCAAGGCCTCGAAGTACGCAAAACTCGAACGATATCTCTTATTGTGGCTTCCGCGTTCATTCCCTCAAAACAAAAGAACCTACGAATTGTTCCCATTCAATGTTCACTGACCCAGCACAATATCCATGCCGAAAGCATGGCCACCGCAAACACGGTGACGTCGAAAATAAACTCGAGCGCTCGGCGGGCCATCTGCCCCGCACGTGGGCCCCCGTTTTGGGGGCTGCACGGCGGGGTCTATGGGAACGCGACCACGAATGCGGGCATCGAGTGGGGGCGATTCAATTCGGGGGCTTGGGGGCCCGTGCGAGCGGCGCCCGCTTCCGGGATGCTCCAATCTAACGATAGATTGTATGCTAATGAACGCATGCTGGAGGGTGTCGGACGCCGACCATGTGAACTAATTTCACAAACACACGCACGGCTCAACCGATTGAATTTCGATTAAAGAATGTTACGTCGGACCAAGAAAACTTTATGCAATCTATAACTTTCATCACACTGAAAACAAAAGTAAAAAAGAGTGATGGTTAGCAAGACGTGGAACACCTCTAACCTTGTGGGTGTTCATGAACAGTTATCACTTACAATCATCATCAGTTGAACCTCGTTTAATTTTCACCCTTTCCCATTAAAAAAATATTTTTAAACAACGTAGAACAGTTGCTCTCAAATTAAAAATAAACACCAATGGATATTGTTGAAATCAACATAATCTAATAATAGAAAAAATCTTCAATATATCAGCAGTTTTAACACACCATAGTATAAAAACCCACAAACGAACAATCATTCACTTCATTCGACTCATGGTAGAAGCTCCTAGATAATAAAGGGGACATAACAAAACACACAAGAACAAAACAAATCGCTCACCTATTATTACTAACAACGTAGTTAGAGGACTCGATATCTCTAGCTCTAGCTATCCTATTCTGTTTATAATTATATATATATATAGACACACATAAGCAATGGTTACATATTGACAACACTGACAACACACTCAATATTAATAACATAAAGCAGCGATCCATCAAACGGGTACAACGCGAGGCTTGCCAGTGTATGTGCAATATGAGCGTGGCATTCCTGGCTGCGGACACGGGGGAGAACTTAATTTCATAACGTCAGTCGGCCGCGGCGTACACAAAGGCTCAGGCACCAGACGATTAATTATCCACTAGCCGGCGTAATCTGCTTCAGTACTGAACAATCCCTCGAACAGTCTATCGCACTTGTAGTTTGTAAAACCACATTGTCATCACACGGAAAATCTTCCGCGATTAATGGAAACCACCTTCTAAAATCTCGCCCGCGGCCTCGTCTCGTAATATTCCGCGGTAAAAGAGACAAGTTACGCCAATCTCGTTTCTAAAAACTATACAGAACATCCAAACGATTTCTATTTGAAGGGCAAACATACAAGCATTCGTATTTATAATAAAATTGAATGAAAAAAATAAATTGATAGGATTTATTGGATTATACATCCATTATAAAACCCATAAGCATATTAGGCTAAGACATAAACATAAAACAATGCTCTTAATGTTGCCAGTATAAAAGATCGGATAAACTAAAATACATGGAAACCCCTCAGGCGGCACATAATTGCCTGCCAAATCCGATATTAAAAACGCTCCAACTCTTTCAGATTCTTGGCGATACGCATATGTAAGAGGGCTTTTACGAGATTAATATTTGCTTAAAGATACGTTATATGTGAAAGTCCCCAATATTTAAATTTAACAATGTAAGGCTTCAACACTTTTACCAAAGGCAACATTCAAATTTGGTAGGAATATGCATCAATAGATAATATAAAAACTATACTCTGGAAACTAAAAAAAAAGAAAGATAAACACCCCACATTCCTGGAAACGTGCAAGATGTAACTGGCAAAACTAACACGTGTTGCTAAATATATCATTGCCGTTAAGTGCCTAAAACAGCAACATTTGTTGTTACATACAAAATAAATTTTACTTTTTAAATATTAAAAATGTTTCATTTGGCAATTTATTAGAAAAAACTTAAACTCTTACTATGAAAATGAGCACGTTTTAATAACAGCAGTACGTGCTTGCCAGAAAGAACCTCATATTTACTATGTCAATTCACGCACAGAAGTAGTTCGAACATAGCGGATTCGAGTACTTAAATTTAACTATTGTCACAACTAAATAAAACAGTAATTGTCTACAACTCAATGCTGGAACACGCGGCCTTGGAGATTACGAGATGTTATCTGCCATGCGTTTGATATCGTTTCGGCGACAAGGCTACTCACATCGCTCGTAAAGTTTTTTTTTTCTTTCTCATAATTCGTTAACAGTATGCGTAACTGACTACTAAGTAACAAAAATAAAATTAATAACTTTACAGATAATGTTGAAACTATGTTTATTATCTGTGAAACTAACCCTCTCCGCCAACCGCTTACACTTTATACGCGATCCGATTATTATTTCTAATTATTCTAAAAATGAGCTTGGTTATGGTGATATATTGATGAAATACATTCGTGTGAAAAAAATATTTTAAACGTGAAAATAACGCTGCAAATCATTAAACACTAGGCAATTCCCCGCTTACGCCGCAGACAATGAAAACTACGCGGGACGGTAGTTAAAAAAAAATGCGAAAAGTGCACCCAATTAGCACAGCAAGCGGCAAAAATAACCAATAGTACGATGAAAAGAAAGCCCTGGCTTGCGCCCACAAAGCCGTAGGAGGGGGTGATAGGGTGCGGGAGCTAAGAGATGAGTTCGTGTCACCAGACTGGGGTAGAAATCGATTTTTTGTCCCGACGGGGAATGGATCTTAGAAGGGCCTTATGAAATTATGATTTAAACACTACAACATTTGTCTTTAACTGTGAAAAAATATGCACTGCATCATATGGGATCATTATTAAATTGGTTTTAATCCAAATCAATGAAACACCTGAATACTGACACTTCATTTCTGAAAACTATTATTTTAATATCAGTTAACAAAGTTTATTAATACAAGTGTAAATCCTAGAAAAACATCAAGCACTTTCCAGATTGGCACCAATAAAATAGGAAACAGTATATAATGTGAAGACAATTTTTTTTATTCTGTTCGGCTTAAAATATAATACGTACTATACAGACTCAATTTTTAAGATTTGGTATAAGTTATGATAAAATAATTATAAAGGGGGTAGATAATAATTATTGAACACATGTACATGAAAAATAAATCACAGTAATAGCTCTTTCAATATTCTGAACTACTTTCTCATCCGTATCGCAATAAAACTTTAAGCTAAAAAAACACCTAAAACCTATAAAGGGATTATAATAATGTAAATGTACAAAATGGTAATATAATTGATACTATTACTATTATTTAAACAAAACGGATTAAAAGGACACATTAATTTACAATCACTTACCAAAATTTCAAGATGATGGTGAACATAAGATTCGTATATTGTATTACACAAAAATACACATCTCCGCCATTTTTGCAGACGTCAGAATGAATAAAATTTATTAATAGACCATCCCGCCAAAACGTCGGCCTTGAAAAAGCTAACCTAAATGGTCTATTTGTCTCTAAATCAACACGAAATTTACTTAACTAGTAATATTATTGATAAAAATTAATTTATTTTTACAGCGCGATGAAACTTTTATTCGACACAATATCGTAGGAAAAGAAGAACGCTGAATTTACACCGACTGACTGACTGAACTGAGCTAACATAGTTTGAATGAAATAGAATGAATGACTGACAGAAATGGTTGAAGGGCGGAGTGAAATTATGTACAGTCAATTCAGCGCTTCAAGCGCTGTGCGTTATCTGTAACGAATTATTTAAACTTCCAAATTTAAATATTCTTTACAAATACTTTATATAATTATAGTAAAATATTAAAATATTAAAAAAATTGACAACAAAACATAAACGAAAAAAATACCTAACCTAAGTAAAATAAAAAATCTTTTAAATTTGTTGTTTTTGCAAAAAGAAGCGCTACAGTTGCTAATTTGTCAGGTTTTGTATAAGCGTACAATAGAATTGTCATAAATCGACCAATAGCGGTTGAAGGTTTCAAATAGCTCATACTCAATGTGGTTGGGGACAGCGCTTCTTAAACTATTAAATTATTTTTTACATAAAGAATTTGGATTTGATTTTGTTTTGGATTTTGTAATGGTTTTACAGTAAAATGGTATAATTTTTAAAAATAAAGTCTAATGGTTTAAAGCGCGTAATAAACGCGATATAATATTGCATGAAAAGGAATCTCTTTGAACAAAATTTGAAAACATCTCAGAAAAGACGACGAAGAATTTAATCGCTTTCGTAACTGACATTATTTTCAGTTTTTTCGTAAACGTGTCTGCATCAAAAGAAAATTGTTATGTCGGAACTCAACACATTCAAGAACAATTTTAAGCGTAATTAAAAGCCATATGTATTCCCAAAATAATCTTATTTATTCCGATTTTGTTCGGAATCACAACAAATTTTTGTCCATCTCTTATGTGAAATTAGCACAAAAGTTTGAAAAATCTACAGAAGACCAGCAAAAAAATAAATGTTCGAAAAATCTTTAACAGTGCAATTAGAATGTAAGAAAATTGTTTTCCCTGAAAATAAAGGGGAAAAAATGTGAAGTTGTGTTTTCCGCGTTGTCCAAAATGTTAGCGTTAATTGTATAAAACAATTTTATTTTTTATAAAACTCTTTTTGAACTTATAATTTACATCGAAAGACACTTAAATATTCTGTTATCTAAGTGTCTTAAGCTTTATATTTTCCATTTTTTATAAGTTAAATTGAAAATCTTTCATTTCCAGATTAGGGATTTTAATACTTAAGTGTAATTTTACAAACACATTTAAAAGAGTTCGTCTTTATTTTATGTTCTGAGTCTGTCACTGCCTCATATGCTTATATTTCATATCATAGTAAAAGAAAAACGAACAAAACCTCAGGTGGAGGACTAAGGCTTTATCAGAATACCAGCATAAAATAGAGGCTCAGCAGCTGCCTTAATTCCAACAACTTACAAGCGATGAATAAATTTACAAGAGGATCAAAAAGTTTCAACTCTGACCTAAATGAGATACGGCCTATATATCATATACAAAATATACAGGTTCACACCTCTTTTAGGTAAAAAGGTGGTTCTGATTAAAAAAATAACTAAATATTTACGTGACGCATGAGCAGCAAAATGTTTCAAAACAATTAAATCTTTGCTGTAAAAAGTATATGAAACATTTAAAAATAGAACTCAGAGAATCATCGTTGTGAAGAGTTAAAGACCCGGGAAATATATATTTTTCCTAGTTTCAGCATTGTGACTTGAACATTTCAACGTGAAGTAATGCAAATACTGTGTTGGCGGGGAAAAGCGAGTCTGGAATTACGCTCTTGGGAAGAATCTCTGAGTGTGCAGGAAGTTCATAGTACAAGCGAATAGCGGATATTATGAGCCGTAGCGAACGACGGATAAAACATATTTTAAACCGTAAATCGCATGTTTACATAGAAGGCAGTATATATGAATATTCTCCTTTCAACTAAACGAGATGACAAAACAAAATTGTTTGTAAAAACAAGTAAATACGCACATTAACTTGCTGGTTTAAATGAAATCGTATCCATATATTTACTAAAATTATTAAAGGGCAAATGAACACTTACAAAATAGCCCTCTTTTCACATAAAATAAAGGAAACATCAGTCTCGTATAGTGACATGAGAAATACATAAGATTGTTTTAGTAAAAAGATCATCAATTATAATTTGGGACAATCGATTTATGTCAATTTCAGTGTTGATACTTTTGGTGACTATATATTATAAACAAAAGAAACGAGCTATTGTGATTATAACAAAAAAATAATTCGTGCACATTGTTTTCGCGATCCGCTTTTGCTGAGAAATTAAAAACGCATCATTGTCGACCTATATTGTCACAATGGAAATGATCTTTCAACGCGACGCTTTGTCTGTTCGAAAATGTGTTGATACGTTGAACACAGTATGTTCTAATAAAGCTTAATGCATTCGCTAAGTTTATAGTAACTGGATTTTTAAAATAGTAAACTTAAACGATCAATTTAAACACAAACATTGCACATGTCTTAACATCATTGCGTCTATACAATTGCTGAAATTGCTCTTAGTAACAGAGCTATTGGATTGTTTAAAATCTAAAATGTTTTTATTCTATCGTTGCATAAGCTGAACCCAACATTTCCATAATGTGTTTTTAACATTTCATATAGATATAACAAAAAACTAAAAACATTATCGTATCAAAGCATATATGTATATAATATTCACAGCGGGCGTTTATAACCTTAGATTAGCAAAGTAAAGCCCGCTGCGATTTTCCTACGTCGGACTGCGCCCTAATGAAATTCCCTTACCTGCCATATTACTTTGCCTCCCTTTGCCTACATAAACCGCCGCTGAATTTGAGCTACATCAACATACCTAATACACTTCCGGAACGTTATTTCTGCACCGCATAACGAACCCTTTGTGTTAACAGATTATGAAATGCGTAGATTTTAAAACTAGGGCGGGTACGTGCCCGACATGTAATTTCTCATTTGTCGGTGTATTTATTCGATAACTACAAAATATTAAACTTAAACGTGTAAATGGCAATTTAATAAAAAAAAATAAATATGCACTCACATTGAATATTATTTTGCAAGTTTGACAAACGCTGTAATTGGTATACACGCACGTCTTATCTCGCCAGTTACGCACACATGTCTAAACTATTTATAAATGTGTGTATAAGATAAGTGTTGTATAATGTTTATTGAAGCACGCATGACATTAATTCACGATAAAACTAATATATAACCTATTATATTTATTATAGTACGAATGATTACACAGTGTATTGTAGTGTATTATTGATTCAAATGAATTATGAATAATGTCATGATGTACTTGAATAAAAAAAAATTAGTGACCGATTTTAAGTGATTATTTTATAATTAAATAATTTATCTTAAAATTTTTAAAGGCTTACTTGCTCGTGTATTCTTATGTAAAAAACAATACAATTTATTATTTATGGTAAAAAAACGTTCGTTTAAGGAATCATTAACTTAAGTAAGGTAAGGATTCCATTGCTTTAGAAATCCGTTCGAACAATCTAAATTGTTCTGTAAAGTTAATAAAACAAGGAATTCTGTTAAAGCTAAGCGTTAAGGGTGCGGAAATAAAACCGATAAAAGGGAGGCCATTCTTTTACTGGCACTGATCCCTCGAAATGGGCGGATGTGTTAGGCCACATGCAAAACCGTTTTGTTTAAATACACTGATTACGATAATGAGCTGTTCGGATTTTGTGGGGCTTTATACACATTAAACTTTATTGTCGTTTTAGATAGGACGGCCGTGATTTAAACACGTATAACGTGGTATGCTCAAAGTAAAATAAACGACTGCAATTGAAGCCCTTTTTGTTTCGCTTCCGAAAATATTAAAGGATTTGTTACTACCAGTTTTGGAAACATACTCAGCTAGATGTCAAAAGACCTATCAATAGTCCGCCTTTATTAAAAATAGTGATATTCGAATGGACTATATTTTTAAAAGTAAAAAATGAATGAATGGAAATTTATAGAAAAAAAAACTTTAAAAAGCGCTTGCAAATACATCAACTCGTTCACTGACGTCGAACAATAGAACACCGCTGTGTACGAAGTTCATTTTTCGTTCGTTCCCGATGAACGGTGACCGATGAAAGCGGGCAGATGCCATTGAAAACTGAAGCATTCAAACTGGACGAGCATTGGTTATGTAAGATGAATAGCTATTAAGACATTCATTTTGAACGCAGCAGAAATATAGCCTCTCGGAACGAACAGTATAGTATGGATTTATGTAAAAAATCGGTACTTTTTACATGAAGTTCATCATACAACGAATTCTTTTTTAAAATAATTAATCATTTTATTGTACAATGAAAGAGATTTGAAATATACAATTAAAATATTTTTTTTGAGAATAAGGTTGATTTCAGAATTCGGGAAAGCAAGCTATACTATCGATTTTAATCTGTGTTACCAATTAGGTGCATGTCAAAGGGTTGCAACAAGAAATTTAATTTGGGCCTCCTTTGACTTTGCAAGGCTTGGCCGAATTATTGGAATGCATATTGGTGAGATTATTAGTTTCGGGCGATATTAAAGCTGCTTTGCTTCACAAACACACCATAGCTTACCTGTAGCTGTAGGCAGATTAGCTCAAATATTCTAGGACTGTTAATAATCGGATGCCTTCCCTGTTGTAATCAGCAACGGCATAAAGCCCAATAACTTTGCAAAGTTATGCCCATCTTTTTAGATATTAGATGTGCATTCACAGTTGAATTTATTTTAGACCTAAAAATATTTGTTATTATAAAACTTAATCCAATTTAAAAACAATAAATTTTATAACAACGCCATCTATCGATTAATGTACTGTACTTCTGCCGCAATCGAATTGCAATTTTTCAGTTTGGAATTCGTTTGGGAAGTAATTTGTAATTGCGTTTTTTATCATTACTCTTTATAAAATTTCAATACTATTGCTACTTGTCGGATTTCTGCATGTTAGCGAGTAGATCTGACTTGTTACTTCAGGCGTACCGAATTAAATTTTAACAGCCCGCAGTGTAAATTTTAATTTTAATTTTCACGGGAACTTGTGTAAATGAAAATTCAAGTAGGTATGCGCTATATTGTATATAACCTACGAAAAAAAAGTGCAGCGTGCGCTCATAAAGTACCAAAATATTGAAGTGCCCGTATCAGGCATGTTTTATTTTACGACGAAGCTAGAATTTAAATAAAAATAAATATGTTAAGTACTCACCGATCCGTCAAACTCGACCCCGTGATTAGTACCTGCAAAGAAGCAAAAAGGGATTCATAAAAATGATGTTTCCAACTAAATGTTGCAAGAAAATTTTCATAATAATGTCGATAAAGATAATTTGTGAAGTATTTGTAATGGTGAGGAAATGTAAATAATAAAATTAATAAATTTATAAATGCACATGCTAACGCTGTAAAAAGTAGCATATGTTTAAAAAGTAACATGTTTTACATATGCTACTCTTTGATGATGATGTAAAAATGACGATTCATAAGTACTTGTAAAGGCCTATTTGAATAAAAATATTTTTTGATTTCATTTGATTTGAACTTATATCCAAGAATAGCCGCAATAGCCCGTAATAATCGTATTGTCAATTGAATGTTTTAACATGATCGATTCAGTAACACAACGCCTACTGGGTGGAGAAGTAATGACTAAAATGTGTTAAAGATCGAAATACATGGAACCAAGCTGCCGCTAAACTCAAAGTGATATAATTAAAGAATGTATGCTATTGTGATGTTAAAACCAAACAAGTGAATGTAATAGACAATAAAAGGAACGCCGATTTAACCATTGTGTCACAAGACAAGCACCATATCCTACACATTACGTAAAGGATTATCCGGAAAATACATAGACACCCCACAAAACCGGTTGCGGTCGGGCAAATCCGGTAATAACCGCCCGCAACCGGCCCGCAATCTCAATGGCACTTTGATGTTGTGAATTTCTGTATATTTTCAGTTGAGTTTTGAAACTTTAAGCACTCTTGATAAGGACAATTGTGGCCGCGGCTAGGTTTGAGGAATTATATTTTTAATATTTCCCTCCTCGACTCTTAGGTATTTTAGTTTTGACTTTTATAATATGGCTACCCTTTTCGTTATATAATTTCTTCCGAATAAAACTTATATTAGTGAAACTTTTAATTATAATAATATATACAAGCACATTTCAATCAGTTGTATGTTTGTTGGCTTTACTTAAAACAGAACAAGTTTAATAATGTTTTTATAACCATATTAAAAATATGAAGCACCAGGCTGATATGATAGAAAAGTAAGTATTTATTTGGGATATGGGTCTATATGGAAAATGGTTAAATGATTTATGAAAAAACAACCGGTTACCGAGCTTTAAGTTTATTACATTATAGCTAAAATATTAAAAATATTACAAAATACGATAAAATAAAGTAAAACAACAAAGCAATGAAATCTTAGTAGTCACAGTTACTGCTTACCACCATGCCTACTAGATACTACCTGCTTACCAATAGGCGGGATGATAATCAAGCAATAGCCATTTTGTAATTAAAAAAATTAGAACAGGGCTAAACAATTTCTGTAATAAATCCGCCTAACAAGATTGACAATCTGAAAAAAATTAAAAGCGCGTACAACCGGGCCCACGGTCCGAACCACCGCAAAAATCTTTTGAGATTAAAAAACTAGATCCGATTAAATTTTTTAAATCTCGTCCCGCAACGGCGAGCTTAGTAGGGAATTAAGTATATCAGCTGGTATACCGCCGCCATTATTAAGGCTGTTCACACACTCGGCGGTTTTTAGCCGCTGATCAAACAGCTTTCGTCGATACATTTTGCGTCGTGCGTGATTAAAGATACCCTTTGAGTGCGTAGGAATAACTCGGATGACGTGTTTTAGTACCGACTTAATTTTAGTTTTTAATAACCATCTGGTGTGGTGTATTATAGAAGGGAATTATTAACAGTTTTAATTAATTTAAAAACGTTTATAATTAATATAGTAGTGTGTTTTAGAACTTAGCATCAGATAATTAATTTTATAAAAGAATAGCATAATAAAGGTTTAGCTGTTATTAAATTGTTACTTCGTACGACGCGTATTCCTTTAAAAACGTGAAATTAAAACTGTATTTTTTTTAAAGTTTAATTGTAAAAACAATATGTCTCAAATTAATAAAATACATATTGTTTATTTCGCTCGAAACATCATAGTCCTCTTATTTATCATTGTTGCAATGTTTTTTAATTTGGCAAAATATTCTGTACAAATTTTATAAAATTACAATGTTCCCTAATGATTAGAATAGAATAGAATATATATAATTAGAATATAATATATATATATATTCTATTCTATTCTAAAATAAATTATATATAGAATTCTAGAGCAATTTTAACAAAAAATAAAATGATTATAATGATTTTAAATGTATTAAAAAAAGTATTATTCGTTCATAGTTAATTTATGTCATGCTATTCTCGATGTTTCTGGATGCCGTTACCTTTTCTTCCTTGAATAGTATTTATTTGTAAATTTGTAGCTTTCGGATTTTTGTTACTGAACGCGACTCAGAAATATAACCGACGACTTTGCATCGGGCTTCAATTTCGGAACGAGTTATGGGGAATGGATGGTAAGTGACAGGCTTGCCGTAACTCAGTGTTTTGACTTAAATAAACTGTTCAGGAAACCACTTTACTCAGGGCTTGTTATAAAGGGATCGCTCTTCAAGTAGAAACGTGCAAGGTGCACGGTGGATTGCTATGCATGTTACCAGTTAAGATTTAATGCGTGGCATCGTCCACTATGATTCCTCCCTCCCTCTGAAAACAGAGCTCAACACGTTTTGTGGTATAAGTGCTTCCGTAAAGCTATTATGAGGTTACTTTTCTATGGATGTTTTTAAACCATAAACACAGCCAACTCTCATTCACCTCCCGTTGACTCAGCCTAGGATATGGTACCCTATTGCTAGCTATTGACTGAGCAGAAGTATTTGTTCCGTGCCTGGGTATTAAAGATCTATATAAAGTATGCATTTAAAATATATAAGTATGAATATCGGCCGTCCGGGCGCAATAGTAAAGGCTCTGTCTCGTTTGGGATCAGACGACCGTGTGTAAGTGGTCTCTTGTTGTTTTAAAAAAAAATTCTACAGCGAAGCAGTAGTGTTTTATTTTTTAGGGAAATGAAGACGCGAGTCGAGAGTGCCGTGTGCACGGTAAATGACTCGCTTGCCCATAACGTATATACGATGGTCTATATCAGAGATTCCTAAACGTTTTTCTCTCGTAGACTGATTTCAAAACTATTTAAAGGTGGTAGAGCCACGCAGCTGTTCCCGCTGCTGAATGGGCCGGCTCGAACCGGGTAATTACCACGACCTCACAGAAA